>JAQFXV010000156.1:0-32559 GCA_034694065.1 Camisia spinifer
TCCTAGGCCTACTTCGGCCTATTAAAGAGCGAGATATCCACACCCTTTGGTGCCCCATTCAAGATTATGACTGGTATCAAACATACCCCATCATTCGCCTACACTGATGAAAAGGCTTTGATTGAGTAATCATATCATTTAAAGATTATCATATCATCGTGTAATGTAAATGAGCTCAACTTTTCGAAAACTTCAAGTTAGTCTCTTCAGTGAAATAGAGTGCAATCATTTAAATATATGCCCTCTTATAATCTTTTCAAACAGTTTGATGAATAAATTCAAACTTAAGATAATATAAGTTTAATGCATAATGTGATTATTTTTTATCACCCGATTTAACATTTATTTTGAATTTCGTTAACATAATATAAACAGAATTCATTAAAAAGGTTTTATTATTGTTTTAAAATATGTTAAATACTATTTACATCACTTGAAATTCGATAATTTTATTGTTTATTTATTGACTTTATTTCATTTTTCGGCATAAAATTAAAGTATTAGAAATAATTAATTTATAATTAAGGCAATGAAATAAACATTGAATGATTCTCATGAATATCATCTATACATTGTTTAAGCAAACCGACAAAAAACGAGTGCAGCATAAGTTTTTATTGTTCTTTCACAAAATACATGGCATGCCTTTCATTCCATCTTTTACTGCTTATCATCAATGAAAAATCTGAAATCCATTATATTTTGAACATAATAAGCCCTTTAGAGACAATTTCTCATCCAATCTCTTTACATAAGAAAATTCAAATGCATATCTTTAAAGGTTTTGAATGAGATTATTCAAAAGCTTAAAGAAAAGTGAAAATTGAAACAAACATAATTTACATGAAAAATTATAAAAACAATTATTTGTTCCTATTCTGATGATTTATTAAAATGACAAAAATAGCATAAAAATATTTTATATCGAATAAAAAACTGAATCTCTAATATTTTTGATGAATCATTATTTAGATTGCATGAATGTTGAAATATGTTTTTGTTTGAATTACAGAAAAGTAGCCCAACTCAATATTTTTGGTATAGAACTACACTAGATATTTCATCGGACATCAATCAACCAGAAAGTTTCAATTGGAGTATCGCTATATGTTTATTGATTGCTTGGATACTATGCTATGCCTGTATGATCAAAGGGATAGCATCTTCTGGCAAAGTATGTCAATTATTAATCAAAAATATTCATCAAATATTTGTTTTTTGTTATTAATTTATCATTCTATGCATTCAAATTTCACCATCAATTTATAAATACATTTAGAGTAAATTAATGCATATTTTATGTTATGTAAATTTATTTATAACTTATATTGTGAAAATGGTGAATAAAGTTATGCTTTTGGTTTTAAAAATATTGATTTTATGCTTCAATTTCTATTTGAAATTTTTTTCTCATGTCTATTTGATTTAATAAAGTAATTAATTCAGTTTTTTAAAACTCATGAAATTGCACGAAAGCCCTTTTTATTACGGATATAAATTTGAAATATTCATATTCAAAGTTTATCATTTAAACAATCAATATCTTTCATTTAATAGAAAGAAAAGTTTGAAAATATTTTTCTTTCAGTCAGTAAATTGCAACTCTCAGATAGTTTAGAAACAAATCCTCAGTTATTATTTTTTAAAATAAGATATTTTATGCTTTAAAATACTTTCATGAAGATTAATAAATAATGCTAACATATATTTATTCAGGTTGTCTACTTTACTGCCACTTTTCCATATCTGGTATTAATCATATTTTTCTTCCGTGGTATTACTCTCGACGGTATGAAAGATGGCATTAAACATCTTTTTACTCCAGATGTAAGTTCTTTAGTTTTATATACATTCTGATTCATGCACTCAATTCTAATGACATTCACGAAACTGAAATCTGATTACAAATACTGTATGTTTTTATACAAGTCAAGCGTAGATTTAATATTAGGGCAGAACTCTCTCCACCAGAACATTAATATTGCATAAATATTTTGAATAATGTAATAAACTATATTTTAATTTTTCTACATTATTCTTATTCTATGAGAAAATCTTTATAAACTCATATCTTACATATCTCTCTATGAGATGTTAATATTGATTTTTGTCTGCAAAAGAATCTGTTGAAGACATTTTTGAAAAATCCACTTTCCCTCCAAAGAAATAATTGCTTTCATTTAATGCATTTAATGTACAGCTAGAAAAAGAATTGCTATTCTGAACATGTATAGTCATTATTACTAAGACCTATAATTTATTATCAAAAGATTTTTGAAGATTTGAATCAAATTAAACTATTAAATCCCGAATAATATATTTTTTCTATGAATAAAAGTTTAAGTTGATTCAAATTTTGATATACTTATCACTTGAAGTTTAAACATGAGTAACAAATTACCCAAACTGATGATCATTATTAAAAAACTATTAGATTTAAAACTAATTCTCATTTCAAATAGTGGTCCAAATTATCCGATCCTGTTGTTTGGTTAGAAGCAGGAACTCAAATATTCTTCAGTCTCGGTCTAGGTTTTGGTGGTTTAATTGCATTTTCATCATACAATCCCGTTCATAATGATTGTTATCGCGACGCCATTTTTGTAGCGCTAACCAATTGCGGTACATCTCTGTTCGCGGGAATCGTTGTGTTTTCAGTTATGGGTCAGATCTAATTGAAGAAAATTTTGTATACGAATTAATGCGTTTAAATTTAATTCCATAGGATTCAAAGCTCATCGAATTCATGAACGCTGTTTAGAAGATAGACATCGACTTTTGTCTCGATACGAATTCTCACCCATTTCTTCATTCCTTAATTCAACAATCAATTTACAAACTCCTGCTCTGATTCCAGAATGTGATCTCCAAAAAGAATTAGATAAGGCAAGCATTATATAATTCGATTGTTTTTCTCCAATAATTCGATTTAAATTTATAAATCTAATAAAAGTTGTAAAGAAGTTGAATCAAAGTGAAGGATCATATCATTTGAATTTCTTTCATTTTAAAGAAAGTTAGACTAATACTTATGAATAATAGGATTGTATAATAGCATAAAACACCCAAAAACCGATTGTTAATTTATTTCACAAATGAAATGAACTCTAATTATGATTATTTTTATAGTTGATAAAAATTTTTAGCAAAAGATCAGTTCTAGCTTTGACACAATTATCGAGAGTAAAACCCTATACTATCAATATATTGAAATAATGATCATTTAAGAGTTAGACTGAAATTTATTTATTATTTATTTTTCAATTATTTAATTTTCAAGATAAAAATCTAATCACTAAAAATTTTGAATGTTAAAGATTAGAGATTAGAGCTCCAAGAATTTCAAACAAGAAACTGGTAGGAAGTATTTGATGTGTATATTTGTCTGCACACAACACAGTTGAAGATAACTTATTTTAGACTATATCTTGTGAGTTAGTGAACCAATTTTTCAAAGTTATATTCATGATATTTGATTTTAAAACTGAAATGCGTCAAAAATGATAATACTTTTGAAGTCATTATTCTCAAAGAGCTTCTCAATAGTAATGATTTATTCATTTGAGTTCCGCTCAAATTTTAGAAATATTTGATTCCAGTGTTTGTGAGATTTCAAGTTTCAAAGAGATATTTTTGTTAGAAAGCTGTTGAATAAGAAAGTGTGACTAAAATCTAATGGATAAAAGTTATCTCACGCAAGATTAAATACAATATGATTGAAAACTCTTAAAACATGAGTATTTTCAAGTGATCCAAATTTATGGTCATTGAATCTCAAATATTAAGCTTTTCTCCACATTTTATCCATTATGTTAGAGATAAATTGTAAAGAAATGTTACGGAATAAAAAATAAAATATCATTATTTTAGAGAAAAATGATCTGAAGATCATAAACTTGAAAAAGAGACTGTAGTGTAACACTGCATATATTGAAATTTGTCTGTTAAAGAATAGAATTCATGGTAAGCTTGATTAACAATATTCCTGATTGTTTTTAGTCATTAAGTTTTGAAACAAAATAGAAAAAGTTCAAACAGTTAATGAGTTTTCTAATTATATAAAATACCTGAAAAGACAAATTACTTTTTCAAACTTTCATACTAAAGAGTATAAACTTTGTTTGAATTCCAGTTAAAATATATATTTATTATGCAAGAAATGAAGAACATTTGTTTCTTAATTTATTTATTAGTTTAATAATTGATTTGAATTAATGGATAGTTTTCGAATTAGTCTAGTATCTGTTCAACCCATAGCACCACAATAATGCAGCATTACAACTATTATACCAAGCTAAAGTTTATTCAATAACATTTAAGCCCCATTTTAACACTTTCTTAACAAGTGATCGGTAAGTGACGGCCCGCGGGCCACATGTGGCACTTTGAGTGAATTTTTATATCCGCTGGCAACATATAAAATTCAAATTTTAACATGTTTTTTCCTATAGTTCTGTGAAATAAGCGCTCAACCTATTTTAAAAATATAGTTTGAAAATCAAATTTTCTGATTTTCTTTTCTTCGACCCTCCAGTTGAAGTTTTGAGGGTTTCTGGCTCTTTAGGTGAAATGAGTTGCAGATCACTTTTCTTAACTATTTAATGCTGAACTCTGGTCTCCAATGGCATTGTTTAAGGGAGTGTTATCTCTATTTGAATTTGGACTAAACTTGCTATTTAAAATGAAATTGAGAAAAATGTGTTGAAGAGGCAAAATTGGAGTCGAGTTATACAATGACGTGACTTACAGGTATAACCTGGCAGATCAACTACCTGGAACGTCTTCCTAATACCCCTATTGTAAATTAATCAGAATATATTTGGAGTTTAATAACTACTCATTTGTTGACAATAACAACCGAATTGTACCCATAATATTATAGAATTTAATCAAATTTATAATAGAACAATCGAAGTGATATTTAAAAATTGTTATACTTAATGAATAACTGAAAAAACATTTGTGAAATTCATTTTCAAACTTTTCTCGAATTTCGAAACAAAGCTAATACTCGAGAAGTGCTTTTATCGATATCTCTCTTTACTTCCGACTCATTCTTGTGCTAATGCAGCAAAGCTGAAAATATGATCAATTTATTCCATAGGGAGCTTCAGGCACAGGGTTGGCGTTTATCGTATTTACCGATGCAATTAATCAATTTCCTGGTATCGCTCCATTTTGGTCACTTCTCTTCTTTTTAATGCTCTTTACTTTAGGTATATTTGTTATACTTGTAATAAATTGTGACCTTTACATAACATATTGAATATTATCTCTAGGGATTGATTCACAATTTGGTACATTAGAAGGTGCCGTTACTTCTATTGTTGATCTCAAATTATTTCCAAATCTAAGAAAAGAAATTCTTACAGGTCTGTTAACATGTTTTCTTAAATTTATCACTTAATCATTCTATAAAAGCTATTCCATTACACATTATATTCAATCAATTGATAATATAATTGATTTCTTATGACTTTATTAGAGAAACGTCTTTAAGTTTATCTCTAAACTAAACTGAAATCATTCCTATTTAATGCCGGCATTTTATTAATCATTTTGAACCTCTTTAAAAACAGAGAAAAACTAATCAATTTTAGAGTCCGAGAGTTTTCTGTTTTATTTGAAATCTTTTTCAAGGTTTACATAATAATGAATTTAATATAATAAAAGCAATTCCTTCTGTATAACCATAAATCTAAAATTCCAGATATATTAAAAACTAGCGCTTATAAAATTGATTGTGAAGATTGTTATAAGCCTTACTTCAAAGAAACCAAAAGTTCTTTCAAAAAGAGAAATTTCGAACATGTTTCAGATGTAAAGAATTGTAGAGTAAATGTCTCGGCAATGCTGAACACAGTTTGACAAAAAGGCATCAAATCGATTGGCAAATCACTAAAGTATTAAAAAAACTAAAAATGAGTTCATGAAAAGAATTGATGAATCGATATTCAAAAGAACTAAGAATAAAACAATTTACTGAATAAAAATACATAAGAATAAAAGTTTAACATTTGATTGAAGTACAAATGCTTACAAAAGACCATACAATTGAATTGAAAGTAATAATGATAAGACTTATAAAGGAAAAAATCTTTATCTTTATTAGACTTATTATTCATCTTTATAAGTCTTATTGCTATTACTATTTATGTTTAACATTTTATAGCCTTGAAAAAGATCTTCAGATAGATAGAGTTCATCTTTAATGATTATTTTTTTGAGATAATCAATTTTCACCATTAAAATTATAGTTCAAAACTAACAACTCATGATTTTAATTCAATTAATAAACTAATTTAGTTATAAAGGAAGCATTATTAAAGTCATTTTCATCGAGAATAAGTTATCGAAAAATTCAAAATGTGTTTTCACTAATATTTCTTTTGACAACTGAATCATATGAATATACTTGAAGTCACTTTATTGAGAATTGTCAACTTCTATTACAGGTTCAATATGTTTGGTAAATAATTGGCTGAAAGCATTCAAAAACAATCAAATATTCAGTTTCACTGATTTTCTTTTAGATCTCTTTTTTAATTTCATTAATTTTCTGCAATGGGTCTGGAAATTACATCTTCACACTGTTTGACGATTTTGCCGGAAATTTTCCACTCCTTATCATTGCATTTTTTGAATGTATAGCTGTTTCTTATGTTTATGGACTAAAAAGGTTATTGATTTTTGATTCAATTTACACAAAGTTCTTATTAAAATTTTAAATAATTTTAGGTTTAGTGATGAAATAGAACTAATGACTGGTAGACGAGTCAACTATTGGTTTTTACTTTGGTATTGATTCTGTCCTTTTGAACAATTAAACCTTTTCTAAACAAAAAATAACCCAAAAGTTTCCAAAACAAAAAAACTAAATTTAGTTCATAAAAACATTTTTGATAAATTATGATTAAATTTTGTGCTAAAATTAATGTGTTTGGTCTATACATAAATCTAATTTACATAAGTTTTATTTCCTAAAACTGAAAACAGCACTGAAACTAACTTTTTTCGCTCATAATATATAAATTTGTTGTAATAAATTCTCACACAAAATGTTCTCAAAAAATCCAATCCCATAAATAATATCTGGAAAGTTTTGGCTTATTTTGTATAACATTGGTTTCTAGATTTAAAGTTATTTTTGACAATATTTAATATAGTTGGAGATATATATCACCTCTAACTATGGCAACTATACTGATCGCCAGTTTCATTAAACTTTCGGGCGGAAGCGGTTACGACGTCTGGAATAAAGTCACTGTAAGTGCTTTTCCTTATTTAGATTTACTTTAAGAAAAATACATATTTGACGACATCTAATATTAAAAGCGAATAAAATAAATATTGAGTTTGAGTCTGTTTCCTTTGAGTTAAGAATTTGAGTCTTTTACTTCCTCGATCTTATACTTTATATTTACTTATTTTCAACATGTTTTCCATTTTTATCCAATACTGTAATCGTCTGAGTGTTTAGTTTTCAACCAAACGAAAGATAGTCAAACTTTACATCAAATAATAATTGAATGAACTCTTAATTATAAGGATTTTTCCACTTCCGACTATTTAACAAATATTTTCTATTGAATTCCTCAATCAGTTCGAAAACCTGAGTCCTATTCAGACCCTCTTTCAGTCTTTGTTGAAGAATATCTTTTACTAGCATTTCGTTTTCCCATTTCAAATAAATTCCCTTATTTTTAACGCTTTGCTGCCTTTCAATGATAATCAAAGGATTAACGTTAAGTTCCATCTTCACGATTCAAAGCATTCAAAAGATGAACCATTTTAAAAGCCTTCAAATGGATCTTCGATGAAGTCATCATCAATACTGTTTAGATTCTATTGTTATCAATACCCATATATCATAATAATATAATATTTGACAATTGGAAAGGAAAAGGTCTCAACTTATATGTTATGCTTGAAATTAGTTAGAAATATGAACAACTCATTAAATTTGATTAATTTCAAACAATAGTTGAAAGTAATTTATTCATAATGTTGTAAATGTTGAGATTAAATCATAAAGATTTTTTTGATAGGATTTAGCAATAAAATGATTTTTTATGAGTTGAGTTTATAACTCTTAGACTAATACATTGATAAGACAGTTATGTACTAATTTGTTTCCAACATTTCCTAATAAATAAGGCTTTTTCCTTTCCAATGGTCATATTATATAATGTAAGCCTTAAGATGAATAACTATAAAGTTTAATATTAAGTTTAAACTTTGTTTCTAAATTTATTCACTGCTTTAGTCATTCAATTAGAGCTATATTGACCACCACTAGTCTTATCTTACAATAAATCTACAGAAGTGATAAATTAAAAGATAAATAATCAAAACTTAAGCGAAAATAAACTTTGAGAATATGAAAAAGTGTTAATAATCTAATAGTTATCAAACAAACTATTGCATGTTCTATAACATCCTTGATGTCAAAATTAATCAATAAAATATAATTAATAATAATGATTGTGTTACTATTTAGGCTTCAACAGAGCATAAAGACTGGCCTCTGTGGGCTCTCATTCTTGCGTTTACACTCGTTCTAATGTCAGTTCTATGGATACCATTGGTTGCGTTATTGAGATTATGTGGTGTTCACTTACTTAATGATGAAGAGCCCTCTTGGTTTCCAGCAGATGAGCTCAGAGAATATCATGGAATACTCCCACGCAAAGTCACCTCTTTTGAAAGGTTGGTCTTCAATATGAAAGATGATGAACCATCGGATGATGTCTAATAATGAGCAATAATTATCTATAAGAATATCATTCAAACGTCAAATTCGAAACCATTGATGTAAATAAGCAAAGGTGTCACACATTTAACGATAAATGGGTTCAAATTCTAACTTAGAATACTATTAATTCTGTAAACTATGCATAATATACAGGTTTCATCAATTCTTCTGTACAAACAATTTATGAACTTCAGGAAAAGAATAAACAGATGAATTTGGTTTTCCATCAAAAATAAATTTTCCTTTTAAACGTTGTCTTTTAGGAATTTATTAAAATAACTTACAATGAAAATCAAAATTAAGTTTATTCACAATTTTTAATGTCCATTAAAAACCTTAAGATAAGATGACTGTATATTAACAGAGAATTTCTCCATAAGTTACTATCTTTTCATTCAACTACTGGTATAAATTAATAGTTGTTGGGATTTGATAAATGCTCTCAAGAGAGTTTTGTTAGCCAAAAAATATTGAATTTCAGATAGGTTTATTCAATAATATAACCAAATCATAACTTTATTTTATATTTCTTATGTGTTTAGGCATCGATTTCATCACAAATTCGAAATCTCTTTTTTGTTATCTTGATTTCAAATTCAAACCGATCTCTCTCTTGAAAATCATTATGAAATTAAGAATCAATTAAAAATTGTGAACTATTCTGATGATAACTAAGGAAACTAATTAGTTTAAAAGCTAAATCAATTAATCTTTTTGATTAACTTTTATTAAATGTATTATAGTTTATTGAGTAACATGTTTGAGTGACTCTTTCATCTAATAAGTTAAGAGATTGGAATTGATATTTATTGCTTACATTAAATCATGTCATTCTCTGTCTTACATAAGTTATTAAGTTTACTCATATTCAAAAGAATTTCATTTCTGTCAACTGAATCAACTCTATTGTAAAACAACGAAAAACACTTATTTTTTGCACAAATTTATTTCCCATCATTGGAAAACATATAAACCAACATTAAATTAAAATTCGATTAAATCTTAATGTGGTCTTTCATTATACTTTCAATTAGTGCCTCAAAAAAAATTTTGTTATGAGAAAGAAGAGTCACATTATTTAGTATTTAACTTTATGTTAATTTACAAACTTTCAAATATTTGATAATGAATTTTATTTATTTAAATTAAGTTTTAGATTTGAATTGAGTGTAAATTTTTGTTATAAATTGAATCAAATAAATATATTGTTAACATTTTGTGTACTATATCTATAATAATGAGAATGAGATCGAAATTTCGAGATACGAAAATATTAAGTTTTGAAAAAGTTTAGACAATGAATAACCGAAATCTAATATCACTTATTTATTGGAAAGTTTTTGGATCAATTTATTGTCTTGTAGTTTGATTGTTGTCCAGCGATAAGAGAAGTAATAGAAGGCGGAAATAATTCTCTGCGTAAGAAATAGAATAACAATTCCTGTTTGACTTTTCCATTGATTGCCATTAACTTCAACATTATTCATATATTCCTTCCAATGAAGCTTTAGATTAAAAACTTGTAGAGATATTGTTAATGTTATGTAAATAATCGATAAAACAAGTGATGACCAAAAACGGCGAAAAATTATATGAAGTAGACCTGATTTAAGTGCTTCGATATTAAAATAATAGAGTAATAGTATTATAAAGGATAGTATTAAACACATATCTTGTACTAAAAAAACAATTAATTGCAAAAGTATTTTGTCACTGAAATAAACGCTTAAAGCATTCGAAATTATATCAACTGTCATAAATAGATATTGGATTAAAATTACAATTCTATTGGCCATTGTCTTCCAATATTCAAACAACTAAATTATGTTTAACATCATATTTCGAATTAATCTTTTCAAAACAAAGTCGAAACCATAGTAACTTTGAATGAACTCAAACATTACACGAAGAATTGCCGGCTCATAAGCTAACGATCATATTATTAGAGAAGTAATTCTCTATCTGTGTCACGCGAATAAGTTTCATGTGTCATAAAAGAGTTTTGTAAAGAACCACAATTGTCTAATCTTTGGGAACGGACTATTCCGATGAAATTTATTTTTTTTAAAGTCAGATCGATTCAAAAAAGACACATTTTTGCTCTCATTTTTTTCTTAAAACTGCTATCTTTCCAAAAATTCTTTAGTTTTTAGGTGGAGTCTATTTTTGAAAGAATCCTTTGAGTTTTTGTGATAACTCAAGATTTGTTTCGAGTATTTATCTTATCTTTTTCATCATTTTCAATGAAAAAAATCAAAGTTTTTCAAATGAAAGATTTTTTTTAGTTTCTTATGAAGTAAATATTTATCACTTTAATATTATTCAAATTTTTGTCATTATTATATTCTTTTAGAACCCATTGATTCTGATTACTAATCAATGATTAACTATAATATTCTGATTGAATTAACTGAAATTTTTTCATATTTTAAAAAAATTATTGCTGAAAAATCTATTTAAATACCATAATTCAAATTATTAATATAAACGAGTTGTCCTGTTTCTAAACCTAACTTAAATAAATTTCCTGAATCAGAGATTCACTGAAACTTTTCTTACAGATAAAGATTCAAAGAGTGTTGACTTAATTTAATTAAAGAAAAATATCCCACAAAATAAATAGCTTTTTCATTAAATTTTTTATAAGAAACAAGTGAACAACTTTTTTTTTATAAAATTGAGGAAATTATGATATATGAAAATAAATATAATTTGATTATTGACTAAATGCTTACCGAAATTCAAAGTTATTTAAGAGTAAATAATTTAAAAATGGATTATTTTTAAATAATTTTTCATAAATTTTGGTTCGAAAATATAATAAATTTTTGAATTAAGTTGAAATTATTGAATATATTTGTATGGATTGAATAACTTTAAATTTTATATTAATAAAGATGAATATCAATAATTAATAACAGATTATACCATAATATATAATATAATTAATTAATGGCATTAACAATTAGTGAGAAAACAATTTACAAATTTGATGATTGAAAAGAGTCAATGAATTCATGTAAATAGAAATATAAAGTCATCAAAAAACAAAATCTGATGAATGGGGTATTCCATAGACCCTCAGGTAGAATAAAATATATTTTCTATATATAAAATCTATTCGAGTTTACAAGACTTTCACAAACGGTTTGCATATATACCGAAAAATAATATGCTATGAATGCTATGCAATGCATAGAATTGAAAAATTAGAAAAAAGAAGGTTTGGATTACTTGTTATAACTAAAAAGCTGCTAAAATGCAATAATAACTATCACACAGTTATTTATCTTTCAATTTGTTTTAAGGAATGTAAACAACTGTACATTTGATTTAACTATTTAAGAATGTAATGGAAGCAAAGCTCATATTATAGTACAGCAGCCCTTCTTCTGTGTTTCTCCGACTATATCACTGGCATTTCCACGAAATTTCTTCATTGTAGTGCTCGGAGAGGGTGGAGAACAATACTTGGCAGGTATCGAATGAGAGCTATTATTCAAATTTGACGGAAAATTAGTGACTGAATTATGTGTCGACTCATTCACTCGATTCGGGGAATCAGATGATGAAGAGGTCGATAAACTATTTCTATGTCTTTCAGCTCTTTGTTTCTTAAGGTTAGAAAGAGTTCCAGAATTAAAAGAAGTGGGCGTTGTATTTACAGTTACATGAATTTCTACTTTGACTGATTCAGCGCCAGTGTCTCTCGTTTGCCCATCACTTGAATTAATAGTAGCGCTAAATGGTTGGTTGTCTTCATCCGTATAACCAGTATTTCTGATAACAACCGCTTCTGTATTATTTGGACTATTATTATGAGTTTGGTTTTGTTGTGTCGTATTTGGTGTCGAAACGTCTGAATCAGAATCAATTGAATTTGATTTTTGGCGCAAATCTATTTTAAATTCTATATTATTTATGTCAACAGTATTTGTATCCGAATCGAAACCATTTTGAGATGTCAGAGGAGTTAGTATTGAAGTCGATAATTGTGTTAATTGGCTCTTATCATCGTCTTTGGCATCTGATTGATGTTTGACATCTTCATCCTCATCGTCGTGAGACTTATTTTCGTTTCTTATTCTCGCCTCTTCTCGTGCTTCTCTTTTCGCAATTTGAGATTTTTCTCTAATACTAGTTCTTCGCACAGAATGACTTCTAGTGTTTTGACTGTGAGAACGTTTCAATCGATTTGGATGCGTACCCTTTTTAGTTTCCAATTCATTTTTCAATTGTATTATACGTTCCTTAAGTTCTGGGTCTTCGCAGATATCATAAGGAGTTTCGCCGTTCTTTGTTTTTGCGTTAACGTCAGCCCCGTTTTGGACCAACAATTCTAAAACGTCAAGCTGTGAATGATATAAAAGAATACAAAAGTTTTATTATTGTCTTAACAGTAGTTGAATGAAAGAGTGCTCACATGTCCCCAACACGCGGCCGCATGTATTGCCTAATTATATAAACAAATATATTGTTAGATAAAAGAAATAAATCAAATATAGACTTAATAAGACTCATCATACCTGCCACTGATCATTATCACAATTATCAGTAGATACGTGATTATCTAAAAGCCATTCAACGACAGATAAGTAGCCATTCGCGGACGCGATGTGAAGCTGAAAAGTATTAAAATAATGTCTAATCATTGGAAGCGATTAATAAATATTATATCTTACAGGTGTTGCGCCCTGACTGTCACGTACTTCCAAGTCATCGCCCGCTTCTAAAATCTTTTTCAAGTCTTCTAACATTTCCCTTTCATTTGAAGCTCGCGTTTCATCAATCATTTCTTGTGTAATTCCTCTTTTAGCCATTTCTGACTCAATGTAATCAAGTGTAACTTCATCTTCACATATATCGTACGGCATATTTCCGTCTGCATTGACTGCTAATAAATCTGCTCCTCTTTTGATCAAATAAGTCATAATAGGAATTGAGTCAAAATGTTTTTCAAACTTAAGTCAATTATTGTCTTACTTGCTTATGAGGTATTTGACTAAATGTAAATGACCACAAGTTGCGGCCGCATGTAATGGTGTCCACTGTTCACTATCTTTGGCGTTAACATTAGCCCCGAAATCGATTAGAAGTTTCATCATTTCCTCACTATCATCGATACAGCACTAGAATAATTATAATAAAATGTTAGATTCTTAAAGTAGAGCAAAACTCATTAATGAATAATCGATAAAAATTGCGATAAATGAGAACTTATTTTATAGCTAAAGTCTGTCGTTTGAAATAATTTATTTTCAGCTGAATTTCAAATTAAGACTACCATAAAAGCTAAGCTTTTGAACAATTAAATAATAATAATAATAATAAATAAGATTTATGGCAATCAATTTACGCAAATATTGAAATTTATTTATAGAGAAATATTTGAGGCAAAAATAGATTTGTTTTGTTTAAAATAATATACAGCTTATAATTATTATGCTGTTGAATGGATTTGATTAATAATTGATACATTGAGTGAATTTATTGAAATGTTTGCATAAGGTGTTGGTTGGGATCAAACATAATCTGAAGTTATTTAAGTGAGAGAACCAACACTTGTGTTAAAAGAATTGGCTTTAAAAGTATTGAAGTGTTATGTAAACAGATTTTGAACTAATTTCAATTAAGTATTCTGTGAAATAATGCGGAAGACTATAAACGATATAGAGTTGTGTAACTTTTGCATATAAAAGTTGTTAATTAACCCTATGTTTGTATAGTAACGACAGAATAGACTAATATTCCTATTCGAAAACTATATAGTTATGCAATAACATAACGATAAAGCCTTATCTTTTTTGATTGTATAGTAATATAATAATAATTCATTTAATTACTACAACTGGAGCTCTTGTTGATTCTGTCAGTAAAACATGAAAAGGTTCTTATTTCATAAAATCATTATTTAGTTTTAATAACTTAATGACAAACATTAATACACAATATTGAACAAAACATGTCATTCTTTCTCACTGAAAGGTCATAAATAATTGAACAAACATTATATTTCGTAAAATAACAAATGAAAGAGTAGAGTATTAATTACAAAATTGCCATAAAAAAGTCAAACCCATTAATGCCATCAATAGAGTTCATTAAAAGTTGGGACAAAAAAATTTCTGGAAAAGCTGGACAACAAAAAAACTCTACATTATATCTAAATATTTTGTGTATATATGGCTTCTTTGGCAGCAAAACTAACGAACAATAGATATAAATGACTGATGACAATGATAGCGAAATGTAATTACTGCCAAAAATATTTTATAAGAGATAAGATATCGTTATATAGAAAGAGAATCACTCTTTAGAACTCTTAATTAAATCTGAAAAACAGAGTAAAAGCGAGAAACGGAAGAATGTGACGAATTCTCATATCCTTTTCTCATTCCTATTCTATCAGAAAAGCCAAGAATTTCTAACTTAATGTTAGGCTCATATTGTTGACCATCACATCCTCTAACAATACGTCGACTGTTATGCAGAGCTTTACTAAAGTTTATCAGAATTACTTGAACTTAAATCAACCAAATGTGAGCCTGAAGTGCAATAATATAAGTAGTGCTCATATTAAAGAGAAATTAGATTCTACTCTAGAATTACGATAAGCATTAGTACCAATCACTTATACTTTCATCAGTTTATTTAAATATTTCGAATCAATAAAAGTAAAGATAGAAAACAAATAATTTTACTCATAAATAATATATCACAAATCGTTTCAAAAACCCCAACATCTTATCAATTACTTATCAATCTTTGATGCACACAATTTTCAACATCAAATCATTCAATCATTATTACAGAAAATTCAATTTCAAATATTTTTTCAAAATGAAACCATTCTTAGTTTCTGAAAATAATCAAATATAAGGAAAAATTATAAAAATATTATTCAATACTCAAAAGAGCTATCCATGGATTGGAACGAAATTTATCTCTAAACTAAACATATTATAAAGTAAGGCATTGTTTCTCAATCAAAGTATAGGTCTATTATAGACATTACTTTAGAAACTTTGGAAAACGAATAGTTATTTGAATAAAACATTGTTTTTGTAACTTATTATTAATAATGTGATTAAAATATTGCGAATTTTGTCTCAACAAAAGCCCTTAAACAATAGTGAATGTCAGTCAATAGTCAAAACTTAAACTGGTTTACCATTAAAATGAATGATACCTTATATACAGATTGTCAAAAATTATGACAAAGTCAAGAATTTAGTTCATGTTATCGGTCATTATCAGGAAAATAAAATGTCAAAAGATTTTATTTTTAAAAATAAGAACAAAGATTTAGAGATTATTGTTTGTATTTATAAGATATCGTAATCACAGTTTACAACATATATTCATTTTACAAGTATATCAATAATAAAGTCATGTAAAGAGGATTATGACTGAAAACACACTTATTTTGTTGAATTACTATTTTTCACTTCTACTCAATCGCAAAATGAAGAGATATGGAGAAAAATAATTATTAGCTGTGACACAAGTTATTAATTGAGTTTCGAAAGCCTTATAATATTCAAAAAATAGTAAAGTTGTGGTCATATCTGATACTTAAATCACACTTTAATTAGTTGAAAGTAATTAAGCTAAAACTGATTATAAGATTCCACAAAAGTTGAGATTTAAGTCTGATATACAATAGGTTGCATAATATTAAAAATAGTTTCAAAGTCCTTCTTATTTATTAAATATTATAAGTTTATCATTTAATGCATAGAAATATTCGAATGCTATAATGAGTAAGAATTTTCGTGGTATTTAACTTATGAGTGTATAATTGGAGATAATGTTAAGTGCAGTCGATCGGAATTGTATGCATTCAGTTATAGAAACAATAGTTAAATATTTATCAATGTTTAAGCGATAAATCATAATAAGTATATGAATCATAATAAGTATATAAATCTGAAATTTGTGTTGAAAATGACAAGTTTTTGATTTAAAATGAAATTGGAAGGAATTCACTATAACCTCTTTCCCTAATTAAGTTGCATAGTTTGAAAAGGGAAAAAATACATTTTCTTCAAGTATTTATGCTTTAGTTTATTAATCAATTTTTACATTGAATTTTAGCACACATTTTTTTAGAGGAAATAATGCATTAATTTCTTGTAAAATAACTTAATTTAATGTAGGAATTCATTCAGATTTTGGCGATTCAAACAAATTGAGGACTTGACTACTCATTTTGCAAATTAGCTCAATTCAAACCTTATTTTATGCATTAAATTAATTTATGAGATTTTTCTCATTTGCATACAATCACAAAAAAGATAAGAAAACAAGAGATGGGTTGATGTTTGGTTACAAACCTTATTTCATAAAACAGTAAAACCCAAAATTATATTATATTTGATTAATTATAGATGAATTATAAGGAAAAGCCAAACAAATTGATTCAAAATTTTCCATTAAATAGCATTGAATTTATGCAAAAATGGTGAACAGGAATTAATTTCGTTGTGTTAATTAATTTGCGCAAAACACAAGTCTAGTAAAATGGAATGCATTTTCATTGAATGAGTTAGACTTGAATTCTATTGAAAAGTGATAAACTCTTTTTTCAAAACTATTGAGCTCTAGAAGTAGGAAAAAATTCAACATTTTCAAAATCGTCAACTCTAAGAGTTGATGCAAATAAGAAATCAAATTTCAATGAATTGCCAATTCATGTGTGACTATTATCTGAACCTCAATTCTATAGAATTATGTCTGCATACAATTGAGATAGAGTTGAGTTTTTAATTAAGGTCTAAAAACTAGCATAATATCTGTCTGAATAAACTTTGATTCTAACTGATAGCTATTTTTATCAAACCTTTATTCATAATAAAAGAATTAATTAAATTATTTGCTTATTTCTCATAATTTACAATCCAATAAAATAATTAAAACTCAAATTAGTTCATATCTTAATTAAAGATAAACTTAAGAAAAAAGTCAAATAAAAATATCTATAATTACTATATTATCACTTGGTTTTTGATAGCTTTCTATAAAAAGTTTGAAACTAAAGGCAGAAACTGTATAAAATTTAATCAATTTATAAACTAAATAATTAGGTTATCTTTGGTTTTCTTGATTCTTGATTTATAACATTAACGATCGAAAGCTAACTTTTACAAAACTGCACAACTCATCAATCATTTAAGAAATTGATTGAGAAAACATTTAGTCTGACATTTAGAATATAATAAATCAATTTTCTATAAATCTATTTAAGTAAATAATCAAATGAAAGGTCAAGTTTTAGCTAATGTTGCTGAACAAGATCTTAAACTCAGTGATCCGGAGGTTTTTGCATCGATTTATAACTGAACTGACAATAAATATCTTAGATTTTGCAATAAATAGTTACGACTTGAATACGGTCATAAAGAGCGCAATTAAATTGATTTAAGAGTGGAATACCTGATGCAAAGCAGTCAATCCGTCCTCATTTGTCGAATCAGAGCTCACGCCTAACATCAAAAGCCTTCTGACTATAGAGACAAAAGAGAAAATCAAAAACATAATCGCTAGACATTCAAGTGCTTAACATAATGACATGAAAAGAGCCAAATATGAGTAATGGCGAAGACACACACCTTCTTCGACATCATTTCTTGCGGCCGCCTCTAAAAGCATAACCGATGGCACAAAATGTACTTTATATTCATTCTTCAGGTTCGAATTGCTCTTCGGCTCTGATTTTCGCCTTTTTTGATCCTCTTTTCTATTAAATTCTTTCTCTCTTTGAGACCATTTCTTCAATTGTTGTGTTCTCCTCTTTCGGGCCAATTTCAGCCTTTCCTGAGTACTCAACTTCTCGAGTACTGGCATTTCAGAAACCAGTTCCGAGTGATCGGCCATTACTTTACTTCTTATCAATACTTAGTTTATATTATTCTAAATACTTTTCATTAATGATTTTTTGTCGCTTTATTTCAATAGTATTTATCAACTTTTCTTCAATAAAAATATAATTCTAGTCAAACAGTGCATAGAATTTGGATTAAATTACAAATAATAAATCAGATGAGACTTTAATCCAAATCAAAAGTCGATTTTCATTTTTCTTCTTAATTAAATTCAACTCAATTTTGAAATAAAAACAAAATTTCTTGTATTAATCGATTTGAAGGACGGACTCATCAAACAGTTCATACTTTTTAAGCAAAATCTCATCAAATGGTTAATCAATTATAATAAACAAAATTATTGATTAAAATAATAATCACTTTAATTATGCGATAATCAAAAGGAATGATTTTGTCATCAATTGAATCCTTAATTCAATTATTAATGAAAGGGTTGAGCAAAACGACAACAAAATTAATAATAGAAATAATAAATGCGTTTAAAAATGAGATCCAATTTATTTATTTAATATTAATTATCAATTAATTAATAAACTATTGGCTTAAACATCAATTCAATTGGAAATTAATTATTGGACGGAATGAAGAACACAAACACTTAAAACAAATTATCATTAAATTATTCATTAATTATATTATCAATAATTAAATACAATTAACTTTTAATAAATTGAATGCATTTTTTCTTATCAATTAAATCAAAAACTAAGCATTTTTTGGCGCATATTATTGTTGATTATTATCGATTAATATTGATTATTATTTATTGATATCTTATTTAAAGCAATTTTGGTTATAATTAATGTTAAACTTAAAAATGATATAAATATTAAACAATAATCTATTATTAAAATGAAATTTAAATGAAACCAATTTTTAACTATGAATTCATTCTAATAGAGTCTAAACGTGAATATGTGTTGAATGTGTTGAGAAATGTTTAAGAGTAGGAAAAAGTAATGATTTGAGAAATAATGTTTTACTCATTTCTGCGGCGAATTGTATAAAGAGGAAAAGGCGGGCACTTATTATACAAGATATATACCAACCGTTCGTAGGTGTGAGACATTATACCGGTATAGCATTATAGTAATCATTGACATCATCGCAATCATTGCTATTGCAATACTATATTACAATTCCTATGCTTTCTTTCACTAAACTTTTTTATTAACTTTATTAACTCATAAGTTCATTATTATATGTTTTAGTTATATGTTTGCCATTACATGACATTATCTCACGTTAATGTTATCGCTATAGATAAGAAGGGTTTTTACATTAATTGCTACCAATATATTGATAAATGGTATCACTTTTGCAGAATTTATTTTATGAACATATTGTGTAAATATCTCTTCGATATTAGATTTTACTGCCTATGGAGTGATAAGTCGTAAAAATGTTAGTCAATAACCAGTAAAACTTCAACGACTTTACACTCAGTTGAAGATAAAGTTTTTACAACTTTTACTATCATTAATAAATTAATTTTTTTATTGATTCATTTAATAAATAAAATAAATTCGATACCAAATAATAGTAATTATAATTTATAAATTCATAAAATAGAATATAATTTATTATACGTTTATATGAAATATAAGTTAAAAGTTTGATTTAAAAAGAAACAAATCTATTAAACTATTAGTTAATCTGTTAGACGTTTCGGTTTAACGTCAGTTAGTTTTGGATAATCAGCCAGTTCTGCGCCATAATAAGTGATAACTGTTAAAGTTGTCGAAACC
This sequence comes from Camisia spinifer, assembly GCA_034694065.1. NCBI lineage: Eukaryota > Metazoa > Arthropoda > Arachnida > Sarcoptiformes > Camisiidae > Camisia > Camisia spinifer. The sequence goes on from JAQFXV010000156.1 coordinate 20,388, forward strand.
ATTGCCAACCAGAACAACAAGTATAGAAGAGTTTCGGTCGTATGTTCTATCAAATAGTTTAGGTTTAAAAATATATTTTAAAAAAATTGATGGACATCAAAGTCGATCCATTTGTCAATATGTCTAAAGTGAATACAATTTATCAGTCATTTGATTACCTGATGGAATGAGTAAACAGAAGAAGAACATAGCAATCGATCCAAGAAAAAATAGCGGCAACTGTAAGATAATTAATTATATGTTATGGCAAACACTTTAAAAAAGAATAATAATTCTTGGAGTCGTTATTCATTCGAGAAAAAATTTAGTTCTAGAAAATAGTACACTTTATAGCTCTTCAAAGTTTCTCTTCCCTTATAATTGTCAAAAGATTGAATTTTTTGAAGCATTTGGAAAACTTATGTAAAAATATTTCATTCTAAAAACATTTCTTTCAAAACTCAATATTCCCTTCAAATAAATCTCAACAATAAATATGAATCTCAACGAGAAATATGAAGAGCTTTGTGAAGTGATTGAAATTATAGTTGGGATAACTTTTCAAAAACTTATAAAATTTGTATTTTATCAACATTTTCATCCTTGAAGATCTCGAATTAGATGAAAAGGTTCGGCTATCAATCAACTAATATTTATTTTAAAATATATATTCATTAAATTTAACTGTTTGATTAGTGAAGTGTCAAAATAAATCATAAGATTGTTTATAAACAGATATAAATACACTTGAAATGCATTCAAATCACTCAGTTTTGAACATACCGTCAGATATTTCCACTCCTGGCGGTCTTTAAGCGGACATTTCACTAATTTTCCTTCATTTTCATCTACTTTATAATTTCCAAGAAACAGATCGATGGCATCCTGTCTGAATCCATCCGCAAAATTGTTTTTATAGTAACGAATCAAAGAGTTGACCCCATCTCTAATGAGTCCCATTGGACTTCGTTTACCAGTTCTGGTAAAATCTGTTTTCAGAGCTCCAGTGCCTGCATATTGAATGCTACAAATGTCTGCGTTATCGGCCCAGGCTTTCAATTAGACATTAAAATTAATTATTATGATAAAGACATTCATAAGAATATAATACCATTTCTATATAAGTATAAAAATCCCGGATAGTCTTCTAATTTTTCTGATTTGGGCAGAACTTGGAATCTTTTTAATTGATTCTCCAAACAATGCTTTGCAAGCAATCCCTGAACAACATTAGTTCGATCCAAACTATCAATACAATTGGTTCGAAAGATACCTTCCTGTAAACTGAGAGCAGATCTATCGGAAGACATTAAAAAATAGCTGAATTCATTCAACTCATTATCTATTCTATTCATAAGAATAGAGAGTTTATCCCAACGCATATTTCGACATTCGTGATGAAAGTCAAATGATTCAAATTTAACGAATTGATTGTTTGATTGATTAACTACTTCTTTGAATGCTTTTTCGAGCACTAATTCCTGTCCCTTATGATTAATTAAATTAATTAAACAAATTTTTCCATAATTGTTGAAAAGGTGTTCGATATGCTTCTGATAGCTCTGCAGTTGGTTTGTGTATTGAGTCAATTGAGGCGGAGGTTTGTAACGAAGGTCGGGCAATTGAGTCCAGTGGAGTGGTATCGAACCTCTCACCTGAACAAAAGAACATTGCGATGATTCGTATTCAACTATTTGTTCTGTTTCAACATAATTAGCAGTATTGCCATCATTATCAATGCCTCTCATGAATAGTCGAGTTCCCGCACGAAATACACTTCTTCTAGATATTAGAGTCCAAATGAACATTTTTCGATTGATTGTCACAATGTTTATGTTGATAACTGTATTCAATTTAAGATTAAACTTAATTTTATCATTTTATTCAGCAATGATGAAAATCTGATCAATTAAACCATAACTTAAGTTCAAATAAAGATTTTCTTTTAATTATTAAATGACTAAAATTATTCTTCAAATGAATATTAACTGTCAATTTCGCTAAAATAACAATCAATTTATAAATTATCTAGAATTTTACTTTTGCAAAAATTATTAAAAGTTATTAGTTTTGAACTAATTTCAACTGAATTTAACTGAACCTTAGCCTAAGCCTAACGTTAAGCTAACTTAAACCTAAGCCTAACTTAAACCTAAGCCTAACTTAAACCTAAGCCTAACTTAAACCTAAGCCTAACTTAATGCTGACCTTAAGCTGACTTTAACCTAAGCATAAGTTTAAGCTGACCTTAACCTAAGCCTGACTGCAATTATATAACCCAAAGTTTACATGAAAAGCAGTTGAATAAAAATAAAGTGAAATTAACGGAAAATGCTTACAGCCGAGCATTATTGGAATGCAATAACGACTTAATTCTGGTTTATTTGATAATTCGGATAAGAGATATTGATTCCAAACAAAACGTCTGTCGGCCTTATATTAAAAATAAAAAGTCAGATCAATTGCATTACATTTTAAAAAAAGTCAAGTCAATGACTCACTCTATTAAATAAAGATTTGGTCATAAAATCTGGTCCAGAATTATATAGGCTTTGGAGAGTATGTGTCAAATCATAATTGTATGAAAAATAGAAATGAGGAGAATCTAAAACAGTTCTAATCATATTTAGATAACTCCTATTGTACTGGACTTGTTCTTCAGTTAAATGAAGTGTTGTTCGACTGAATGGTATAATTTCTGTTTCTTCGACCTTAAGAACTGATTGACCGTAAATTTCACCCACTTTTGAAATTTTTGTTATAACTATTAAATATGGGCCTAAAAAATAGATTATATTCTATTAATTAGTTTGAAAACAGGTTTAAATATCGACAAAAGTTAATCTCAAACCTGCCAAAAGTCTAATGACACCAATAATTCCATGGATTAGTTTAGAGGTTGCGATGCCTGTGATTTGTCCCCGATTTCCTGCCATTCAATTCAGTTAATCATAATTCTATTCGTAATTAATTATAATTCAATTCAATTTATCAACATTTTATACCTTCTAATGAAATGTCAGAGTTTTGTCGATCGATAATCAATAACTCTTTCGTGTAATCAATGGGTTGAATATAAAACTTTTCGGGCGATACGTATCTGAACGCAAATCAATTTAAATTAAGTTAACATTTATTAAATATTTGATAATAATATCAATATTTGATAATAATATCAATATTATTGATATAAACTTCAAGAATACATACAATGTTAAAGAATTGTGAACTGTATTAACTCGATGTCCCATTTTTTTGCTTTATTATCAATTAAATAAATGTTTAATCAAATTAAAAAAAATATCACAACTAAACAATATTTGTTTAAAAAAATCATATGATTTGCAGGTGAAGTCATTATGTTTTTGTTTAGCTATTACTCGACTGAAGATTTAGTACTTTTTAAAGTACTATGATTTAATGTATAAAAGCGAAAAATCGACAGTTTAATAAAGTTTTATATTTACTCAATATTTACACACTTTTTACTTTCAATGTTAAGTCTTTAAAAACGAACGACAAATGAGAACAGGAAATGTATTAACTCATAAATTCTTTGAATTGAATTCTCAAAAACTATAAGATTAGTTCAAAGTTAGGCTGAATAGCTTAAAGTCAGGTTGAAGTTTTTCATTGAATCAGAGAACAAATAATTGAATAGATTATTGTCTGAAAAATAAAGTAAGAAAAATTAATGAAAACTTCAATCTATATATTAATAATAATTTTCTAGATTTTATGATTAAGGCTAATGATAGGTAACATCAGAATTTTTAACGATTAGTTTTTCAATTTGATCATTTATAAATTTATTCTTTATAAGGTTAATAAAATTGAAATATTTGATTTTTGATTTATTTTGATAACTTCTAAAAAATCAAAACATTGATGAGATTATATAGATATAAAACTACAAAAATAAATGTTCCCTCAATTTTGTCATTTAACTGATATTTTGCACATAACATAACATAACATAACATAACATAACATAACATAATTGTTATATATTTAGAAAGAATTTAAAGAAAATTAGGAAATTCAATTGAATTCTACTCAAATTGAAACTTTGACAAGAAATTATAATTTCGTATTGAAATTGTATTTTTACTGAAAATTTGTTTGAATGTAATTTTAGTGAAAGCCAAATATAATATAGTTTAGGCTCGAAATGTTAAAAGCTATAAATGAATGCAAAGCCAAAAAGTTCTAAGACTTTCTTTGTTCAACATTACCAGAATTCATGAGTTTTCTCATATTATAACTTATGCTGAACGGCAGTTACTATGCCTCTAAACATATTTTACATAATATGCATACATTATTTTAATATTTATTATACATCTTTCGTTATTTATAAGAATTCTTTATGAATTATAGATTTCAGAAAAAATTTAGGATTAAAAAGCCTTTTTCGCGATATTTATAGCTTTGAAAAACTCTAAATTATTATGACTTAGAGAAGTGAAGAATTTGATACTACGCAAAATATTACTCATTTATAATGTAAAAGTAATAAAATATCATATTTCAGTGTAGCATGGTTATCTACCATTAATGGCTAAAATTAGAGACCGGGAATGGCTGGTCTCTCAACTTCAGATTTTAAAATATTAATTCTTCTAGAATAAGATTTACGACATTTTTTAAAGAAACTTTTTTGAAATTGGTTTTGAATATTGTTAGAAAATATATTTCCCTTCAATATGATGTGGGATGAATTCAAAAAATGTCAATCTTTTAAATTTGCTTCAGAATCAAGAATATTTTGAAGTTGAGTTTTTAAGCGGTAGAATTTTTAAGAATCGAGAGTGACTGCAGTAATAGAGAGATGAATGTGAAAAATGATCCTTATGTTAAAATAATTTTGTTGTGATATCCAGAGTAGTGATATCTAGCGAAATGAGTTCTCTCTTCGTTTACAATTCATACATAAGAAAGAAATGAATTAAACCCTTTTGCTAAACAAGCCAATTGAGTTCAGGCTTCTTCAGTCAGTTCATTTCCGATCGTTATTTATGTGATTCAAAAATAATGCTTACGATTTAGGCGAAAAATGTAAAATCGATTCTTTGAAATTATCATTTACTTGAAAGGTTACTCCAGTATTATTAAGTTAAACATTGTTTATTGATAGGTAATAAATAGCTTTCCCTCAAATCATTATTGTATTACAGGTAAGTCAATATATTATCAAACACTAGCCTTACATTCAATACTATTATTAATTTTTGGTTAATCTCCAAAACATGTTGACCTCTCATAGCGTTAAAGTCAGGGGTCATTACATGTCTCGGTTTACAGTTATTCCGAAGTAAACAATGATATTATTTATTTATTTCAATTATTATTGTTTTTATTGTGTTTTAATCTATGTTTAAATGATTTTCACGTTTTTATTGACATTTAATTCAATAATATTTCATTATATATTGATATCAATATAAATATAAAATATTATTAATTATGTTTTTAAAACAGATAATTAATTATTAATAAATCAAGTTTTATATAATGGGAAGTAATTGTTCGTCATTAAGAAGAAATGGCAAAAAAGATAAAGAAAAAGATAATGAATCGGAAGACAACGGGTCAGACATTTCTCTTTGTTTATAAATATTTTATAAATCATATGATTATTATGTTTTGAAATTATTTTATTTATCAAATAATGTGTTTTATTATTAATTTAAGTTTTATTGCATTAATAGTTGTTTTTCTTGAAACTAAGCTTTCATTTAATTATTTGAATGCTTAAGAAAGTGATTGATTTAATAGTTATTGAAGTTCAACATTTTTTGAACATTGATTGAGGCCTGAAATGCATTTCAATTTGAGCTTAACTTTCATTATAATTAACTTTAAGAATAATTTATTTGTTGTCAAATTTAAGTCAATTTATTTAATACCAAATTATTAACCTTTGAACTGATGAACGAATTTATGATTCATGTGATGAAAAATCTTATCATATGTTTTAATATGAGATAACTTTTTGATAACGACTAATAATTGATTAAAATTGAGTTTTTCTCATAGATATTAATCAGTATTTTATCAAAAATTTGAACATTGGATAAATCGCTTCAATTATATTATTATTTCAATCAATGGTAACTTTGATTATAAGTTCTCAAAACTATTTAAACAAATTGTGCGCAAATTTTTGTTGAGATTAAATATCAATTCACAAGTTGTTTAATGTGAAGCAACTTATTATGTGATATCGATTTGATTTATAATATGCTAAAAGCTATAAAAACAGCACTTTTTAATAAAATATTCACACTATAAGCCTCTTGAGTCTAGTCTTGACGTCAGAATCGTTTTGTTACAAATTTTCATTATGAGAAAAAGTGTTCAAATTTGTATTCCTTTGAGATTTATTGCATAAGATTTACTCAGATTTTGGTGAAAAGTAACTTTTTCAATGCTTTACATTATTCTAAATGAATTGACTCTAAAAATTGTAATGCATATCATATTTGGCATTTTGCCTCTTATTAAACAACTTTCCATCTCTTCAATCTTGTAATGTAAGAAAGCATTCATAGATATTATGTTATCTTTTCATTTTCATTGTCAATACAATTAATTCAAAACTTGATCAATTTTCAAATTGCATTATTCGACTTAATGTTACTTTTTATCGATTCAATTTATTATATCGAAGTACAGTAATGGGCAGAGGTGGGAGGGGGTGTCCACCCTCTAACTTTGGAAAATCATATACCCCCTGGACAAATTTGAAAAATATTCCCCTGCTAATGTATATTCCTATTCCAACCCTTGCCTTGGGAAGGCTTTGTCCTCGGACGAAAAATACCCCCTTCCCCCCCGTCAAAAATTTTATTGCCCATCACTGATCGAAGCATAAACTTGTTGGTGAAAATCTAAAAAACCTTTACTTTGCGTGCAATATCATTAATGATGTACATTCTCGACCATTTATATTGAATTAAAGTTAATTTCGCAGTATTTTTTCGAAACAGCTTAAACTTAATGTTTGATCATTAAAAAAATTAATAAATTTAAGCATTAATTAGTGTTTAATGAATAATTTATCGTGAATTTAGTCCTGAGTTAATACTAACGAACATAAATAGTATTGATTATTAAAGATGATAAGTTATAGTGTATTAGCCATAAGTGATTCTAAGATAGAGGTTAAATATGAGCTAATAATTATTTATAATTTATTTGTAATAGTCCTGTGAATGGAAGCAGTAGTCAAAGAAAAAGCTCAAATCGTTCAGTGGATAGTTTGCCTTATGGTCCAAGTTCTCCACCTGAAGAAGCAGTTTCACAGATTAATGGAGAAACTTTTATAACAGAAGCGACTCCAACCTTAAACACTCGAATTCCCAAAGAAGACACCAATTTTTTAGGCCCGCCATCAAAAGCCGCGTCTCCGTGTCCTTCATCACAAACACCTTCTCCTTATACCACTCCCTCATCATGTAAATTAAATCCCTCGCTATCACCAACTGGTTTACCAGATTTGAGCAATTTTTCTGAAGAAGTTAAAGCATTACTCATTGGAGTTAATAATGGAGGAGATCTTAAACTACCGGAAATCCCAAAAGAATTATATATCTATGTTTGCGCTAACATTAATGGTAAAAACAATTATTTAAAGTATTGATTAATCATTTTCCTTATTAATCATTTTTGTATTTCAGAGACAGAAGTTGAAAGAAACGAATTAATAAAAAGGGTTTATCCGAAAATTCGTCGCATTTTTGCTGATAAGGGTTATTCACTTATATTTATTGACATGCATTCAGGCATTTCACACGACTTTTTAGATGATCACAGCTTTCGTGACCTCTGTTTGGATACACTGAAAACATTACGAGATAGAAATCAACTGATTGTTCTCGTAATAGTTAATACAATATTCAATCCTAAACTTAATTTTATAATTTTAGTTTTAATTTTCAGATAATTTTTGATGAAGGACTTCAATCATCACCTCTTCCTCCAAATATTTTAGACTCTGATTTAGAAAATGCTTTGAAAAGCATGAACGATATCGATAGAGAGTTATTCAATAAATGGTATGTTAAGGACGAGAATGCGATCCCCAATTGTTATGCATTGCAACCCATCAGCAAATATTTTCCATCAATCAAAAGCGATTCAAATGAAAAGAGACAGAAAGGGATCGATGAGTGGCGTAAAGAATCAGATCAAATGCAAAGTGCATTGAAAGAAATGATGAATGAGTCAAATGAATCAATGAATATGAAGTATTTAAAAACTATATTAGAAGATGAAGTGAAAACAGCTATTTTGGGTGAGAACTCATTGTCCAAAAGGTCACTTCTTGTGCAACGAAATTTGACACAAATTCCGGCCAAATCAATACATTTAACATATTTTGATGAAATACAACAAAACCGGTTCGAAAAGCTCAAGGTTTTACTCGATGATAATATACCGGATTCACAGAAACTAGTCTTTCACTTGAATTGGGACAAAGATGGCATTAAACCTGAATCCATACAAGAACATAAACGATATATTGACGATCTCTGTATTTCTGTGATGGAAAATCTTAGAAAACTAATTGAAAGTGTTATCGAAGAAGAAGTTCAACGCGAATCTCAAATATTGAATCCGGGTATTGAAGCAAAACTACATCTTGAGCTCATTCAGCAGGCGATGGCTTGCAATTCATTTGTAAATAATTTCATAACTCATCCAATAGTATTGAATCAATTGCATACATATCTTTGTTCTGAATCAAGACAACCATTTATTATAAGCGCTCCCTCAGGTTGTGGTAAATCAGCTCTAGTTTCAAAGACAGCTCAAGAATTAAACAAATGGATGCCAAACTTTTCAGTCATTTATCGCATCGCAAATATATCTTCCGAATCTTCGTCTGAAGTTAAGATACTTCGCAGTATTTGTGAGCAATGCTGTGCTCTTTATGGAGAACATGTAAGCCTCGCCTCACAACTTATCGCTGACAGAATCGCAACTCTAAACCTTTTATTAGGAAAAGTATGTTTTGAGCGTCCGTTGATTATTATAATTGATGGTCTCGATCAAGTGGGTCCGTGTCTTCTCGATTGGCTTCCGGATGAATTGCCACCTAATATGAAATTAATTCTAACATTTAGAGACCATTCACCAGAATTGATATCTCTTAAAAATCGTTTCACAGACGAGTCATGTTTTTTCGCTGTCCCGAAACTCACTCTCAATGAATCTCTTGATATTGTAGAAAACAATTTATCGTTAAGTAATAGAAGTTTAACTGACGCACAGAAACAGTTAGTATCCCTTTGTGTCCAAGAATCACAATTTCCTCTATACGCACAGCTATTGGGTTATTATGCGTCTCAATGGCATAGCATTAAAACTCCCGATGAGTTATTCATTGAGAAATCAGTCAATGGTTTGGTGTTGAATATATTCTCACAATTAGAAGGCTTTGTCGGCAGTCAAGTCTTGAAATTCATTATTGGTCTTTTAGTTTCTAATAAGAATGGTTTGTCTGATAATGATATGTTAGACTTGTTATCTTCTGATGAAACAGTTCTCGAGAGAGTATTTTCACACAATTCCTCTTCAATAAAACGTTTTCCAGTTTCGATTTGGGTTAAAGTTAAAAAACATTTGGAGTTTTTTCTTATAGAAAAACAATTAAATAATAGAACTCTTATCTGTTGGAAAAGTGATTCATTCAAAGATATAGGTCTTCAATATTTAAAGGAAAATCAAGAAATACTCAATCAGTGTAGGAATGCGTTAATCAATTACTTTGAAAGTATTTGGTTTTATGTAAAAAGCAAATCATTTTCTCGAAAACATCAATCATTAGATCAACTTATTTCAGAAGAGCCACAATCTGTTGAAAGAAAAGTCTTCGAACTTCCATTTTTAGTTATTAAAGACAATGAAAGAGCTATTAAAGTAAAGGATAATTATCTTTTGAATCATGAGTGGCTTTATTACAAGTGTTGTGCATCTGATCCAGTCTTATATTTAGAAGACATTGAACTTTATTTATCAAAACACAATGAGGACAGACATGAACTTGAATTGATATCTAAAGTGATTTGTGCTTCAAGTTATCCCTTAAGATATGACGGCTCACAGATATTAACACAGTTTTACTGTCGTTTATGGCATTTGTTTCAAAACTCAGCCAATGTAGAAAAATATCCCAAATTGAATACTATTTTTAGAGAATCATCGAAACCATTGATTACTACTCTTTTACCATTAAATACTCAATTAATGAAATCAGTCAATAGTTCAGATCAGAATTCGTCGCCAGAAAAGTATGAAAATGATGCCAATGTTTCGTCTTATACTCAGTTATTTTCTATAAAAGATGATAACAATCATGTAATCGCTATATCATTAGAATCCGATGAATTAGTCGTTTGGAATATTTATGATGAAAAGCCTGTTCGCACACTTCTAGGAATTAGTCAACCAAGAGATGTGAAAATGATTGATAGGTATAGAGCTATATTGCTCTGTAATCGTGAGCTCAAAATTTACAATTTAGATTCAGGTACTTTACAAACAAAATTGAGAGGAGTTATGAATCAAAAGATGCCATATTATGGCTTACATGAAGATAATTATGTTGTGGCTCTTTCTAGAAATAGAATGTATGTCAATATGATTAATATTATGACTGGGGTAAGAATTGATACAATTTTATTGGATTTCATTCACTCATCTGTTGGTTTAATTATTGGTTTAGGATTTGGAGACAACCTTCAAAGTGGGTGAAGACAGGTTTCTCAATAGTTTACTCGTCAGCGCAAATGGAAAGATATGCGTTTGTGGTGATGAAACTCAAAAACCATTTCCTTTATTAGTTTGGGATCTAACCAATCGGAAACTATTATATGACTTGAGAATTCCTCACCACGAGTTCATCACTCGCTTATCAGCCATTAGTAATGACGGACATTATGTGGTATCTGTTTGTAAGGTATTTCAACTTCATTTAACTTTATTTCAACCAAAATCAATTATAAATCATTTATTTGAAAATAGGAAATGAATACTTCGTCTCCTAATTTCATAATAGTATATGACCTCCAAAGCGGTACTTTATTTAAAAAATGGAAACCAGAATCTAATTCAGTTAGTATTGCATTTTCAACACAAAGCGGTTGTGTTATGAATGGAGTTGAAAGTAGACATGTCTTAGTTTGGGATCTGTCCACAGGTACTAAAAAGTAAGTTATCTTCCAATTTAATGGTTAAAGATTTTTAGAACATAATCGATAGAAAAAATTGTTAAATCAATGAATAATAAATATTTAAATTCTAATTAATTAATTAATTTATTGAACAATAACCAGATATACACTTCGTGGACACACATCACCTCCTGATGTACTTCAAGCTACTGAAAAAGGAAACATGTTTTTATCTTATGACTCGAGTGGCAAAGATAGGAGTATAAGAATATGGGAACTCGACTCAGGTTGGCTTCAAAATAGTCATTTATACACTAAGTTCAAAGATTAAATTGAAATTTGTATGTTTAGGAACGTGTTTAACTGTTTACACCCCTGACAGTCAAATAAGTTGTTGTCGTCTTTCTCCTGATGGAAAAGCACTGATCGTATCATTTCTATCACATATGAAACTCTATACACTATTACTTTGCAAAGGAATGTCTACAGAAGAGATGAAAACTACAAATGTTTCAATATATGGCGATCAAGAAAGAGATGGACAAATATTTGATTTAATGAGGCTTTAATTTATTTCAAATAAATACCACTTATAAAAAGTTTCAATTAATTAATATATCATAAAGTTATTTAAAAATAATGTAATTATTGTGAGAAATTATGTTTGAATAAATCTTATGTGAATCGCAAATAACTCTTCTATTCTATTCTCCAACTTATATCTCAGGTCTAACAGTCACTTATACTGTAATTCACCATAAATTATAATTCAAATGATTAATCAATTCAACTTATGATAAATCTGAGTCTTAGAGCCTTTTGAACACAAGTTTATATTTAATTTAGAGTTATTTTCAAAGACAATGTCTTTTACTTCTTTAGATTATTTTCACTAAAACTTTTCATACTTTTTTCGAATATATTTCTTAATTACAACTATTATGATATTGAACAATAGTTTTTGATCTCATGCATACAAATACTCAATTGTATGTCGAATCATAAGCTAACCA
>JAQFXV010000157.1:0-32495 GCA_034694065.1 Camisia spinifer
GATAACAGAGAAAGATAAGCGTTATCAGAATGAATAATTAGTTAATCTGCAAGCTTTTCTCGGCGTGACTGTACAATATAAAGATTGCTACAAAATGAATAAGATCTTAATCAAGTTCTAAATAAATACGGAGCAAAAGTCTAGTGAATATGAGGCTGTTTTATAAAAAATGTTTTATAACTTATATTTATTGAATTAAATCTCAATGGGGTAGTTATCTGTTTGAATTAATACTATAACATATTGCGCGACTCTTTCTTTGAAGTCTTTGTCTCAAAAATAAATCTCATTAATAGTTTATTTTCCTTTCATTCAAGTTGTTTAATGCTCAAGTCATTGATAACAAATAAATTTAATTATAAGAAGTGAAGAGTGAGTTTCAGCTTCAACTAAGAATGAATAATGGATAATCTGAATTAAATTTAAATCTCTGTTCGCTAAATATCCCAAAATAAGATAAACTTATTTTATTTCAATTAAAGATGAAAATGTAACCATTAATGAGAAATATATTTTCCACTTCAATCATTGAGTTTGTAAATGATTCTGTCACTCATTATTGTTCTAATAATTGAAAGGATAAATTCAAATGGAATAATGATCTGAGAAACTGAAATTTGTTTTTGAAAATATTCTTAAACATTTACTCTGTATTAGGATCGCGATAGTCTATAAAATTCATGCATATAGAAAAATCATAAAGACTATAAAATGATTAAAAAATAAGATTAAATAATGTTTGTAAATAACGATAAAACGATATTTAAAATAACTCTTTTTCAATGACGTTTTCCTCAATTTTGAATAAACTAAAAATAATTCTTCAAAATAAGGAAACTTAAAATAATCAATCAAATAATCAGTTATTGCTAAGACTATACTTGTATAAGCACTCAATAATGTATCAAATGATAATATTTAATTTTTAGTGCAGATGTAAGACAATTTCGATAATCTAGATAGCTATTGAGGTTCGGGTGTCTTAATTTTCAGAAAGTGATTCAATAGTTTAATTAAATTTAATAATCGAGATTCAAGCGAAGGTTGAGAAACTCAATCAAAAATTAATAAAATTGAATATAATTTTTTGGTCTTTTGATAGCTTCTATCTTAGAAAATAGTTCAATACTTATCGCGAAAAAAGTCACTGATGAAAAAATATTTGATGTGTATTATGAAGAGTGAGTTAACTAACATTATGAAAAAGCTTAGAACCCCATCAGTCATGAAACTCATAGTTTGTGAAATAAATACAAAAATTTGTATAAAAAAATATTTTCATCAGTGACTTTTTGCGATAAACATTGAATCAAATAATGTTTAATAGAATAAACTTATGGAGTGTTTCATTGAGTTAAACTTTTGAACTAAACAGTTATCTAACAATAAAAATACAATTGTTTTTAATAATGTTCATTTGCATATATTTGGATTCAACAAATTGGGAGCAAATGAATTGTTATTAAATGAATAGTTATTATGAGCGGAAAAATAGAAAAAAGAATCGCATATTTGAAGCGTGCGATGTGAAAGTGACAATAGGGTGTGCCTCATATGTTGTATGGTTTAAGGGATAATATACATGATTTACATGATTACAAAGTGAATGCTGTCCACTAAATCACTGACCTATCGTGCAAACGTCGAATCATGTTTATGTAGTCATATGATTGTATGTTACTTATTGAGAACAAATGTTTAACAAGCAATACCACAAATAACTTCATGACAATCACATCGGATGAATGTTTGCAAAGCGTTGAATAAGTTTAGTTGCTTTCGTTTTCTTACTATTTAAGCACTAAAAATCATTTCTTCACTATTCCTGCTGTTGTGTCATAACTAAAGCGTAACTAATGTGTGTCCACTTGAGATTTTCGTGATTTTGACAACTCTCAGACAGTGTTCAGTAATAACTAAACTCTATCATAAATGCGTTCAATGAGTTGTTTGATATGATTGCACGCAAATCTTCCTAACATTTATTAAGCTTAACAACTTTTCTGTCTTTCTTTTAGTTCTAAGTATTTGAATAATTCTTTTGCGCTAAGTATTAGTTATATGTCAGCTTAAAAGAGCACAAGAATATTCAGTAATTTCATCTTTCATATTTTCTGTACCAATTCTATCAACAACTTTATGTCCAGTACTTTACACAGACCACCCATTATTCGAACTTAATGTAAATTTTGATGACAAATTTTCAATTTATCTTAGTTTTTCTGTATTTTCATGTTTTTGCTTATTTATATTCTGTACAATTTTTATTTGATTCAATTAAATTAAAGACAAATTTTGATTTACATGATTGAAACTAATTACTCAACTTTTAGAGTAAGCTCAGTTGTGTGAGAATAATTTATTAACTTTTATTACTCACTTTTCATCAGTTATTTGATCAATTCTATCCTCACTGGAGATCAATTAGAATTATACTTAATGATTCACTGGTCGACGAATTTCAAAATTTGAAGGACATTTTCAAGTACTTTGATGAAAATTTGAAAAATTTAGTTTACTAAAGCAACTTGAGCAACTTAAAAAATGGCGATTTCCTTAATGTCCATCTCAAACATACATAAGCACCCTATTTAAGGTACGGTCTAAATGGTGAGAGTTATGGGGACGTCAAAACTCATTGTTTTTATTAGAAAAAATTTCTCAAATTTTTCCTAAATATTTTTTATTATCTCGTAAACTCGTAGGAATTTTTGACTTATCTTGAATTTTCATCAAAAATTATACTGAAAGCCAGAGACTCTAAAACTCCTTTTCAAAGTGTAAATGGAAAATAAATTCAGAATCAAAACTTGATGAATAACTTCAAACAATGAAAAAGCCGAAACTTTTTGAACAATTTTGCCAATCAAAAATTATTAATGATCTAATTTCGATTTAACTATTTTGGATCTAAACTATTTTCGATTTAAATTTGAGTGAAAAACCTCAATATATATTTCAATGAAACAAATTTTAAAAAATTATTGATTTACGAATGAAACATTCTCTTCTCAATTTTTGATGAAATAAATTGATTGAAAAATTTAAAAGCTGATAAAATATGACATTATTTTTATTGAAGTTTCATATTTCTGTTAAACTTAATATCTATACTTTTTCACTAGACTTGTTTAAGATCCAATGCTCTAGTGGTGGAGTTGTAAAAATCCATTTAGAGATATAAAAAAAATATTACAAAATATTTCACAAATTTAACTAAAATTACATGCAAACAACATTTAGAGAAATTAATCGACAAAATTATCAAATTTTCTACTTCCGGTGATATAAATTTCTTGACAACAATAACTAGATTTTTTGTTCAAAATTTATGCTTTAAAATCGAATGTATGCCTATTTTCCAAATTTTCCCACATTCATACCTAAACCCCTTTAAATATGTCTGCTTTCTCACTATAAGAAAATTAATTGTTTCAAATGAGAATAAGAGATTCAAGGTGTCTAAAATTATAATAAGAATAGTTTGATCAAAGGTTATGTTAAATCATAACAGCGGTTGGTTTGTTCCAGTATTGAACACAACGGTACCCAAATCATTGAACTAAAATTCAATTATAACTTATGCCATTTGTGATAAATCTATCAAAATTCATATAACTCACAAACAACTTACATCAATTTGAGTGGTTTTATAATAATACCAGTAGTATTTAATTCTAAGGTATGGCAAACGGTGGACAAAAGTTCCGACTAAGATTCGATAATAACTAAGGTTAAAATAATTAAATCTTCAACTAAATGAAGTGCATTCTAATTAAATTCAGCCTAGAATAAACTTTTGAACTCTTGACTAACTATAATATTTCGGAGTAATTGTTTAATATTTCAGTTTTTATCACTAATAAGATGAATAAATAAAAGAAATTAACAAAAATTCACGTTTTACACTCATCAAAATTACTAATTATAAAATTCTATTCCAATAGCAAATCATGTTTTCTTTCACAAAGTGGAAATATTACTTAATCGGTTGATTTTAAACAGATTAGACATTTATCCCACCGATCAATAAATTGTTCTTTTCAAAAATTGATTATTTAGAAGTATTACCAATATATTTTTTGGTTTAAATATAGCATTTATTGATAATATTTATTTAAGCATTAATATATATTTTGAAATTTATTTTGATAAATATAAATATAAATTAGTTGAATGATATTTATTTTCAATAACTATATAGTGTCTGTTAGTGTGTATTTTCATAAGAAATAAGTAAAGCTGGAGAATAGCTATATTTTCCATAATACTAGTATAATATAATATATAGCTGAGTTGTTGCCGTTCACTCAATTCTGCAATTTTAAATTTAGAAAATAAGTTTGAGCGCAGAAACCTTCAATTTTGATAACAAAACGAATTTATACCGGTTTCGTGTTTGGATATAAATATATATATTTTTCATGAAAAATGCAAAACTTTATTTGCACTCTTGTACAGTCAACATGTGAACGCAACTGAGAGTAATGCATTAGAATGTGTTGAGGGTTAATATGCATAACGTATTTGGATATATCATATATGAATGTAGACCTAATGTATGAATATATTTAGTAAAGCTTATATTGCTTCACATGCAATATTGTGATTGATCCTTTATATGAGCAAACATTGCAGCAATCAATATACGAGTAATAGAGCACATCACAGGAAAGCGCATATAATGTTTTGGTCAAACATATATTTCAAATATTTTCAAACTTTCAAACCATTTCGTTTGAGCTGAGTTACCGCTCAAATCTTTCTTTTTATTTTATGCTTCACTTTTTGCTACGATTGATTCGATATTAGTGGAAAAGAAAACTCAAAGTAACTTCAGATCATCATAATCATCATCATTTCATGCCAATGACAAATCTAATATACCGAAGATTATATATAAATTTATTTTTTCTTTACTTTAATGGCCAAAAAAGCACAGCCTGTGTATAATCTGTTCATTTTATATACATAAATATTTGAGTACAACTGAATTTGCTATAGAATTAAAGTAACTTATTTTGAGAAAAGAGTATCGTTCTTTAGAAGATATACTACTATAAGGTATAGACCATTACAATTAGATGAGAAAAGATTGTTCAGCAAAAATGACATTCATTGGTGTAATGGTTATCGAGGGATAGAATGGTATTTACTCACAAGTTGATAATACAATTGAATTAAGAAAACTAACATTTACTCCATTATTTGTAGTTAATATTCTTACATTCTTTACCAGTTTTGTTCTCATTTATTTCATGCAAAGTAGACAAAAAATACAGTATTATTTCTACACTCATATTCGAATGGAATAAATTTAAGTACTGTTAGAGTATGTCAGGTATTATAAAACATATTATACCTGTTGAGAGTGTTATCACAATCACATTGAGAATTATAGCATGCTTTATATGTAAATGAGTTTTACCAATTAAGTTTGTCTGCCTCAAGCATTACTACTTTCGATTAGATGATTGTGAAGAGAGAGAGAGAGAGAGAGAGAGAGAGAGAGCTCTATACTTATGGGTTTGCTATATCTAAATATATGGTGTGTAATTGATGCAAATAACAGTTGCATTTCTGATGGATTTTGTAATTAACGTTTCCCTTCATTCAGAATCACTGAAGAAATGTTACACAGGAAAGAGACACATAGTTTGAGGGGGAGGTGAAGAAGTAGTGAAGGTATGCTTACTGTAATGCATAACTGCACTAAATGTAACGATTGCGTTATTCACAGATAATAATGATGATACGTCTCTCTCTCTCTCTCTCTCTCTCTCTCTCTCTCTCTCTCTCTCTCTCTCTCTCTCTCTCTCTCTGCACTTTTACTCTTAGATGACTGTTAAACAAATGGATTCTTCAGCTAATTACGCGTCATTAGTGAACTCATAGCTTTCTGCATCATTAGAGAATTAGAGGAAAAGCGCATTGTGAAAACCAATGAAGCATACATTTTATTGCAACTTAGGTATTATCTTAGCATTTGATTCTCATTTCACTAAATGAATGGTTATATTTGAGTAAAGGTTGAGAAAGTTCTATCTAAATAGACTACTTTTAGATATTAGTTGAAAACCATAGAAAATAATTCAACTAATTTAGTATATTTTGTTATTCAGTCGATGCTATCATTTTTAGTGATCCCAAATGTTCAAAATAAATACATGAAATAAAGCAACAGCGATAAAGCCGTTGGCATTGTGTAATTCAATGATGAAAAAATACCAGAACTAGAGGTTCAGTAATGTTATAGCAGTAGTGGTAGAGTATAAGAGTTTTGTAGTTTACATCAGTGCTAAAAAAGAGATCTCATTTATATAAAGCAAGTTTAGCTGATGTTCTCTATGATAAAGTCTGGTTGACTTGTATTAATTCATTTGTTCATTTGGTTTCTATCCTAACAAGAAATCTTCATTCTTAGTTATTAGTCTTTATCAATGCTCACCTCAATCATGCGAAGCGCTAGTCATTGCCAACATCATTATCTGGTGATAGCATATTTAGTCGCCAAATGCAGCACAATCTTCAATACAAGTCATTTTGTCGCTTATGAAACATACTTCTACTGGTCTTACAATAGTGTGATAACAATGGCTCGAATGTTGGCAACGGTTAACTCAATCGAGTCTATGGCAAAGCAATGATGCAATGAGTCAATGATGCACAACAAATTGGAAACAAGTTGTTTCAAAACAAAGTGACAGTAGCATAACTATTATTGCTTCTCTTTTCTTCTTTATTTTACTTTAGGTTCCGACTGCTTGAACAATATAAGTCAACATAACTTAATGCTATATTTGTTTGATTGCTTCTCTCAAAAACATACTTTGCTTATTAAGTTTAATTTATGATACCTTCCACTTAAAACTAGCAGATGCTCCTCAGCTCTAAAAACTAAATCAAAGCGCGCCTGTATTGGGATTTGTAAGTGGTTAAGTCAATTATCTTACTAAGAAGAGTAAAACACAATAAGAGGGACTCAAAATCGCTTATACAATACCAACTTTCTGTACTTCTAAAAGGAAAAGGAGAAAAAATGAATGTGTGGGTGAGAGCGAGAGAGAGAGAGAGAGAGAGAGAAAAGTCAGATAAATTGCTGGAAAGGAAGGCAGTGCTCAGTTGTGTATAGCGTTAGGCCAAACGTCATCTGGTTCTATGTTTCCAATGCATCCAATGCTCAATTTATCTGAGAAGATTCCCAATGGAATGCATACCAGTGTGTCCGTGACGTATTTTCATTGATCATTGAAGCCTTGCCTGTAAAGAGACGAACACAGCGGGGGATTCTTTATGCAGTATTATTTTCTGAAAGTGACGTGCTATGCATCGCATCGCTTCCTATTTTGTGGTAAAGACCAAATACTTGAAAGTATATTCGTTTTATAATAGAATGAGTTAATGTATTCAATACTTGAGTAGAATGTCTTGAGAGGCATTTCTCACATAAGATGGCCATCATATGCATAACTTTTCTCTACACTACTGAACAAAGATGACATAATCCTAAAATATATGACATAACATCTCTCTCTCTCTCTCTCTCTCTCTCTCTCTCTCTCTCTCTCTCTCTCTCCGTCTTTTTTAAGATAAAGCTGGAAGAGAAATGATGACCGTTGAGAGCATTGTATAACTTTAGTGCTGTTTTTTTAGATTTTTACTGCCCTAAAAGATAAAGCATTTTCTTTAGAACTTTATTTTACACGAAAACCATTTTCAATCATAAGTAAAGACTTATTCAAATTTGTTCTAATTATTGATGAAAATTAATTCCGAAGAGTTTGAAATTATATAAGCCATGAGCCGATAGTTTGAAACCGATAACTTTGAAAAAAATTCTTTTTTATACGTTCCCAACAGTTTGATGTAAAAACCATAGCAACCATACTCTTAGTATAACAATAATTCTAGATCTTATAGATAAATATGAATTTAATCTTTCACACATCAGTAAATATCTTGAAGAAAGAGAACTGAACATCAAAAAAATACATCAATCACTGGATTTTAATGAGAAAAGTTTTGAAATCATTTTTTTATTCTATTAAAATGTTGAATATTCAATGATATTGTTTGAAATAAAATATGCAATATTAAAATTCAGACTTAATTAAAATCAAAACAAATCGGAAACACAAGAAAATTTTTAATTTATGAAAGTTTTAAAATTCATTTCGTGAATGCACTCATAAATATTTAAAAAATGAAATATTCCATTAATTTCTATTTTATCGAATTAGATATATTTGATAACATAGATCTTTTATGAATTAAATCATGTAATACATCCCTAACTAGAAGAGATAGCAAAATTTCATTCATATTAATATTAGAAAATAATACATTTCAACTTTCAACTTTAGTACATTTATAATATTTCAATTAAATCAGATTTATTTGAATTTTACACAAATCTATCACATTCTGTAATATAAATATAATTGTAATTGAATTCAAATTATTGATTAACATAAATAATGAATGATGGAGTTATTCAACAGTCACTACTGTTTGTCTAAATCAAGCTAATTATTAAATAAATTCTCAAAAATCGTATGAATTGCTGAAAATTTTTAACCAATAATTAGTATGAAAATGATAAGCAATTACAGTAAAAATCTATTTTCAACTTTCCATCAAATATAAAAAGGCTATCATCTCAGGAAACGAGATAGCGTTGAAAGTAATGCCTGAAATGAAATTCAACAATTTCAAACTTCGAATTGACTTCAAACGTTTTTGAGTCTTTTGAGTTAAAAATGATTAAGATTTCTAACTCAATAGATATGATACTATTTTGATTTATAAGCAAAATTATTTATATCGACAGCTAGTTATTCGGAAATTATTTAAATTTCATCATTAATTGATTGAATTTGATCAGAATTTAGTGATAGATAACTCAAGCAATTAACTGCAACTGAATAATTATAATACTTTTATACAGTAAGTTTCAGACATGATTATTAAGTAAGACTATTTTTAATTAAACCCTTTCGAAGAGAGACTAAAGAAAGTGATGGGTTGTGAGAATTGTATAATGGAATGAATTTAATATAAATAAGCATCAACTGAACGAAAAAGTGGGATAGAAAGTGAGTTGAGCACTGTATAAATATCCCATGAGATATCTTAAAGGCATGACTGCGTTAACATTAGTATACTGTATAACATTGTGCACCAGTTGCTCTCATAAAGCTCTCCTTTCCAATTAGTTGTGTTTTGTAGCGATGTGCCAATGGGTCTTACGTGCCTTTTCTCATTCTACTTGTTAGAAAAGTACCTCAAAGCACAGTCAAACCAAACGAGAACTACACTCATATAAACCAGAGAAAAGCAGAATGAGAGCAATGAGAGTGAGAGTAATGGAGAGAGTTTCAGATCTGGAGGCAGAAGAAAAGGCAGAGAAACAAAAAGCAAGAA
Source organism: Camisia spinifer (assembly GCA_034694065.1). Classification (NCBI taxonomy): domain Eukaryota; kingdom Metazoa; phylum Arthropoda; class Arachnida; order Sarcoptiformes; family Camisiidae; genus Camisia; species Camisia spinifer. The sequence goes on from JAQFXV010000157.1 coordinate 9,424, forward strand.
AAGAACAAAGTATAGTAAAACACGTTTAGTAGTAGAACACAATCATACACACAGACACACAGACACACACACACACACACACACACACACACACACACACACAACAAGTCGACAACACATTGCAGTACAGCTACAGCTATAGTAACATTTCGTGTAACGACAGCTTTGATCCTTTTCATGTTTTGTTCAATTTAGAAGTCACCGGCAGAAAGACTGGGGCAGAAACGTTTTGTGAATACATAACTTGATCAATGTTAAGGATGATGCAGTGAATATGTGAATATGTGAACATGTGAGATATGCTAATTTTTATTGCTTAGTTTAAATTGGCCTGATTTGGAAGTTGCCTTTTGTTATTACAGTACTGTCTTCCGTGCAAATGCAAAGTCGACCTCAAACTATTCTCACAGATAACACTCATTTACATGAAAAAAGGATCACTACTGGCATATCATTACAATAACAAAGATGAGACTCTTATAAATCAAAATAACAACTCAAGATATAATGTCACATATTTTCAGATACACTTATTTGTCTTCAATTATTATTATTAGTGAAGTTATAAAATGATAAATAAATTAACATTATATTATATAAGTTTATTCAAAAGTTTAAATAATATTCTTTTAAAAGGAAATAATGATATTATATGTTACAAAAGCTTATCAAATGTTCTATTCATTCCGTTATTTCAAAATAATTTAATTTTCATTGTGAAACTTCAATGTGAATCACAAAAAACCACTAATGAATAAAAATTGTTAACTTTATGTTTTCATTGAACGTTAGTTAACTCATTTTGTGAATATGTAATTTTTTTATTCATTAGTGGTTTTCGTGATTTAATTTAAGATATTTATTATTGAACTTATTTCATAAATCAAGAAAAATAATTATAAAAATTTTAAGTTTTTAAAATTGTTGATAAATTATTTCTATAAACTTACTTGAAATTAATTTATTTTAATCATATAATTATTTTAATAATCTTATCATATATTAGTTTATGAATATTTTATTTTGATTAGTAATTCAAAATTGAGATATAATTTTCTTTTAACTTGTAATTTGCAATACAATAATGATATTTAAACTTTTACAAAAACTGTTCGTTATCCTTATAAAATTCAATATTTTTTTAACAACAAAAAATTTAATCTTTTGAAGTGAGATATAATCTGATAATTTTCGAGCTTTTATGAGTTTATCAATGATTCAATTATTCCGTTAGAAGTGTTCACTGAATGTTATAATTATTGAATTCATGAATTTATTTATTTATTCAAAGTTCATTTTATCTATGAAAAACATTTTACTTTTTTACCATAAAAGCTTAGAGTTAAAAAAAACAGTAAAAATTTCCATTGGAAACCACTTTACACTATCAAATAAATAAAGAACTCTTTGAAATTTGTACAAAACTAATACAAAAAGAGAGTTTGAAGAAATTGTAAGAATAATCATATGCTCTAAAACAAGGGAATTTGTTAAAGTGTATTGAGGGTAGAAAAGTTAATACACACTTGTATTTGAGTATGATATGTATACAGTATACGAAATTGTGTCTATGCTCTTATAACTTGCTTATGTTGAATTACCAGCACGTCTTCTATTTGGTAACACACAACCAGGTGTTATTCCTACACTTGCCGCAAATAAAGTGGATCATAATAAGATAAAACTTCAAAAAGGTTCGTTTTAAAATTTATGGGATAGGAAACCTTGCACTGCATTTTTCATTAATGAAAAACAGCATTACGAGTACAAAAGCAGTAGAGGTGGTTCAATACTAACTTAGTTATAAATGAGTTTAAATCAAGTATAGGACTTATATAAATGTCGGCTAAACTTATTCTTTGTTTTGTATATTTCTTTACTCTACAGTATATTCTCGATATCATCTTATTATCCAAATAATCAATGAATAATCTAATTATAAAGAGTTCTATTTATTATCAATAATATTGTACGCTATTTAGACTGCAATATCCTTATTATAAGAATAGTTGAATACTTATCATAGAATATTTTCTTCTAAAATATGAAAAAAGCATATTTATGTCAAAATTAAGAAATTAGTCGAACAGTTCATAAATAAAATAAATAAATTATAATAAAAATGAGTTTATAGTGAAATGAGATTTTAGCTTTCGGTAACAAAGTAGAGAAGAATAACTTATTCAGAAAACATGTTTGGATGATATTTTTTCTTTATTATAATCAAGTCTTATTCGTGATAATAGTAGAGCTCATGTAGAGTTGCTTTGCATATCTGCCAATTAAATAGATGCAAATTGAAATTTATCTTCAAAGTTGAAAATTTTCAACAATAACGCATTTATTATTAAGTAAGGCATCTTTTATCAGTAGCAGTAGACAAAAATTGTTCGTATGACAATTTTATGTATTACTACATTATGCATAAAACCCTTGTATTCCGCGTGTATTGTCCTTTCATAGCATTGAAATGCACTATTTTTTTCATGCATAATCATTGGTAGACATTCTCGACAAGACTCACATTGGTATTCGAGTGAACACAGTTAACTTGATGGACTTTTTCCGGGCGCTTCCACTTTACACGACTTTTCAAATTCATTATACAATTTTTATTGTGTTGCTTTTATTTTCCACCAAAGAAGTGGAAACTTTTTTGCGCTTATAGTTAGAAAAAGAAAAAAGTTTTTGTAAAGTTTTAGTTGATGTATGTCTTCTGAATTAAGTCATACATGAAGCCATGTTTATATACATTTGTCACTCGATGGATGAATTCGAAGAATTCTTTTTGGTTGAGTGTCTTAAGAATAATGCAACAGTATGTCATCATCAGCATTCAGCAGATGCAAAGACGCATTTATGGAAATGTTTTGCCATAACAGTCATAGCAGTTGAGTTGGCAAATGTAGCGCTTTAAAGAAAGAATATATGCATCAAATAGTAAAAAATACAGTTTTCGAGCCATTTGTCAACTTTTTAACATTTGCAATCAGTCATGCCTTTAAAACATGCATTTTCACAGGTATAACTCTGGTATAGCTTAAGTTTAGTAGAAAACACTATCGCCACAGTTTTAAAAACAAGATAAACTTATGTTTTACTCTTTTTCACATTTATGGCAAAGAATGCATTATTTTGTTGAGAGCTATGAGAGCCACTTTATATCAATAATAATGGTGAATGGGGTGCCATAAAGGCAAGATGTTATAGAAGAGTGTCATTTAACAATACCGCATGAATTTCTTTCCAAATGCTATTTCCATGCCTTAGTCAATGAAGTTGTTGGACACGTCAAATGCATACTCTATGGCCATATGAGTTTTGTGCCTTTTAGATACTCTTAGACTATTATACTGTCTAAATCTCACTTTTTCCGTACTATTTTTCTTTCTCTTCATTTCCCCCTTTGAATCCATTTTCTTCCGAGCCATTTAACAATAGGCCAACACAAAAGAATCGCAATATAATAATTTTCTACTCACAACTTATAATAGTTTTGCATAATAAGAACAAGAATTATTACGATAATAATAATAATATTAAGAAAATTCTATGGAAAATCCGGAATTTCTATGCATTAAGAAAAACCGTTGAAGTGCTAAGCCTTTGACTTATTTATCTTCATATTCTCTACAATTTAATACTTTTGATGATTTGAGACAACTTTTATTTGATATTTTAGTAAACCAAGTCTGAGCTTTATTAAGCGTACTAATGAAAGGTCAATTTAATTAACATCGACCACATCATCAAATTAAGCACCTGTTATGCTGTTGCCCCGCCAGCTAATTAAAACTCTTGTCGCTTAAATGTAAGAGAGAGTGAGGAGTGAATCAATGAATGAGTGACTGAACCAGAGAAAAGAGTGTAGAGAATGGAAAGAGTGGAGAGAGCGGAATGAAAGTCGGTTTAGAAAATTAAGTTTACGCATCGCAGGCTCTTAGTCTCGCTTTGCTGTTTAGTTTATAATATCAATTTTAAAGAGAAAGCTTTAAGATTCAGGACATTAAACTAAATCTTCGATTTTCAACAAATTCTGTTATTTATACATTAACTTAATTCATTTCTGCGCTCATTCTATCCAAAATTAGTGAAAAAAATTATATTAAATTAGTGAAAAACAGTTTTTCAACTCCAGGATTGAGTTCGCAAATAAAAACGCGTCAAATAGAGTCTTGCAATAAGTACTGAACAAACTAAACAATTGTATTGATAGAACTGTTCATTTTTCTAACCCATAAATGTGTGAAAAGACTTTTAGGTATCTGTAGCCAAATAGGAGATGAGAACACGGTTTTTGTTAACTAACTCGCCTCACTCTATACAATCTGAATGCTGTCTCAATGGACTTACAGTTGCCATCACAGCAGTTATAGTTTTGATAAGCAATGATGCGTTGCCGTCCAGCTAAGCGATTATTCTGCATCAAATATTATTGTGCAACATGTAAGTTAGTCTCATATCAAGTCACAATTCCCCTATTCTTATCAGATGGTCATCAACTGAGACATTCTGGATCATAACATATTTTTATTTCTTCAACAGAACAGCTTTTATGATGACACAGTTTTTCTGTTTTGAATCAAATTGAAGCTAAAGACTGTCATCGGAAGACAACATATTTCACGGATAACATTAGACTATCATAACATGCAGAAAAATGAATGATATGTAAATAAGTTTATTAAATTTATAAAATAGAGAGGCATAAAAAGTGCAAAATATTCATTGATTGGATGAGATATAACTTTATATCAAACAGCTTGCATTGATTCGCATTCATATAGCTTCGGATCACTAGACGGGAAATGAGTCAACATAAGTGAGATATAGTTAAAGATTCACAATCAGGATATTAAAACTTAGCTCTCTTTAAAATTTTCATTTTCTAGGAAGTCGTCAATCACTGGCAATATATAAACTTATTGAATATTAATGCAAATTATACATGTTTGTTATTCAACATAAGTATTCAGTCAAAAAGAAATATTGATAAGTGGATATCACAGTATATTAAATTTTCAAAATTTCCAATTATCTCAACACGTTATCCTCACATTTACCAAATAAATAATTTATTCTTTATTTATTTTGAATTTCTCCCATCAAAATGATTTGATTAAAAACTAACAGTTATTATATTTAGAGTAAAATACAATCCAATTCTAAATTCACTGTTTGGATAGAAATTTCACTCGCTATGGAATTACAAAACGTCAAATATTTCTATTTGAACATCAAATGAATGCTATCGACGAATAATATTACTTAACGTCTACTCTAAAGCGATTGTCTTTGAGTATTAACTCAATGTTTTATAAAAATGAATTGAGTGTGACTTTGTTTTAACATTTAAATAAATTAATATAAATTATTTTAATTCATTCAGCATTCTATCTCTTATAACATTGTGAAAACAAGAGAAGATTTCATTCTGTGTTTTGACTGCATAATACATAATACACATAATACATTGCAAATACACTTTTCCTCAATCATACTCAATGAGTTCGTGACTTTGAGAGCAAAAATTATTTGGTTTTGCTGTCATTTACTGGAGACAATTTGCAGTTGACTGACTGCAACTCTCATCAGATTCGTGTTTATAATCATGCTTTTAGCATATCCTGAATTCTGCATATTATACATACATATAAATAAAGTACTTATCTCTCTCTCTCTCTCTCGAATTTTCAAATTCATAGCATTAGAGAGAGAGAGAGAGAGAGAGAGAGAGAGAGAGAGAGAGAGAGAGAGAGAGAGAGGGAGAGGGAGAGAGAAAGAGAGCAAGAATTGTGAGGCAATGTAGTGCTGATGATGATGGTTGAAGAGATCCACCCATTGTTGCGTGTCTGTGTCTGTGCCTGTTTGCTATTACGATAACGAGGATAATCCATTTCGGTTCGGGCTATACTATAACCAATGCTATGTACCCAATAATACAATAACATGTCGTAGCTTTGAATAAGCTTGAAGTATGACATGACTCAGTCTGACTTTATTTAAAGCAAAAGCTTTTGATAAGCAATGCGTTTTTAAAAGCTAGAATATCTGCCGGGATAGGGTTCACAATCATATCAATAAGCCATAAGTTTTCATTTCATATTTAGCCTGAGGTATGAGTAGTACTATATATTCCGTTTTCAAATAAAAAAGTTTTTATCTTAACTTTTTCAAACTTTGTTGTGGTTGTGGTTCTCTATTGTTGATGAGCACTGGAATATTTTAGTAAAGCTTATGCTAGAATACTATGTAAACCCCTATATACCTGAGGTATAGAACTTTATTCTCTTTATTGTGATCAATGTTACGGTTTGATTAAAGCTTGATATAATGCAGTCGTATTTTTACATTTTATGCATACAGGCCTTCAGCAATTTCCTCATAACAACCATTTATCATTGACAATTGTAATGCACACCAAACATACCAAATAATAATAAAAATACTTCGAGATAAAGTTTGTTCAAATGGTTAGCAACAATGGTTCAATATTGTTTAAACCTTTTCAACTTATCTTCATAGATAAACTAGGTTTTACATTTGTATTTTCTGTCTGTATGTCCGCTTATAGCATACGATTATTGTCTATTTCCCAATCTTTCATTCCCCAAATATGTTTCAAAATAGAGTTTGAAAGATTCAAAATTTTTATCAAATTTAAATTTAGATTAAATTTTTAATTAATATAAGGCAATAGTACTGTATATTTAGTTCTAGAAAGATTTTGATTTAGCTGAAAATAAAATATCAAATTTAATTTGTCTTAACCTTTTATAGTTTTATGATTGTAACCATACATAATTAGGACGATAAAAGTTTATGAATTAATTTTCTCAAACTCTCAAACTTTCTCAGAAATAATTGAAACGCAAATGAGAAGATACCACTAAGTTAGTCTTATTTCTAAATTCAATCAGTAATAGGACTAAGCTATCCATATTTATGAAAATTTTCTCCCTTTATTTGAACTCTATCGGAAGAATTATTATTTAAAGCTTCACACCTTTGATTGCAAAAAAAAAACAATTTTAAATTAGATGCACATCACATATGGCATATGCAAAGTTTCAAAGCATAGATTATTAAAAAATAAGTGATGTGTGTGTTTGTGTTTCATTTATTTACAATATTATAGAATGATTAGAGCACGTATGATCATGTGATTTCAAAAGTATAGCCATTTTAAACTTAGCTTTTACTAGAAAAAGCCTTATAGCTTAAATATCGATCCAAAATTGATAAGTAATTGGAAAATCAAAAGGTTTTTTAAAACATTTCTTCAATTTCTAAATGTCGCGGTTGTGTGTTAGTCACGGGTCAGGTTTCTATAGAATTCATTTAATGTAGTCATTTGAGCATTTGTTGATTTAATGTTTAATATTAATAATTAGGTTAAATATTAGTTTAAGAAAATAGTTGTTAAGATGATATAGAATTTGAAGTAGGTTTTGATTGGACAACATAATAGTAATTTGGCTGACATGCCTTTTATGTGCCGAGTGAACCATAACTTGAGCATAAAAGGTTTAGAGCATCAATTGATTGAATCAGAATACCTAATGTTTTTAATAACAGTAAACATGGAGTTATGAATTAAGTAAAGTGCTAAAAAAAAGCTTTATATAAAATCATACAAAATTGATAGTGTCTATAATCTTATGTAGATTTGATGCCATACAAGTAAAAAGGCAACAAATTTGATATTACAATGTGTTACTCACACGTGTAATATTAGTTGCCAATAATATACTGATATTGGAAACATTCATCATAAGAGTAAATTATATACTACGAAATCTAAGTATATCGAGAGATGAATGCCTGCATCTATATTTGCTGAGCAGTGAATTGTCTCTTACGACTCAATGAATAAATAGGCAGTAGGAATAATGTAACGCTAGGACACAATTTATTGAATCCAGCGATTGATTTAGCACAAAGTCGCTGCTTATTTCATTTTTAATGTCATATTATATTACAAGTATGAGTGAAAATATCGATTTTATCTTCTTTTATCTTAATCATTGAGTATGAAAATGACAAAAAATTTCAAAACTGTATATGAGTTGAATAATAATAATAATCACCATATTCTCGTTCGGCTTAAATAGATGAGCCATAGGATGATTTCTATCCTTTTAAACATGATTTATATATGCAGTCATTTTCAGTGCTGACCATCTGCAAAATCTTTGAGACCACTCAACAGGAAACAGTGGCTGACTGGCGAACGACAGGAAGTCAGGGAATGAACATTTTCATCTGTATTGTTCATCAAGACTTGGTTTCATTTTTTGCATTCAACTCAATTCATACTTAATTACATCTCTCTCTCTCTCTCTCTCTCTCTCTCTCTCTCTCTCTTACTCCCTCACTCTCTGCTGCATTTGCGTTGAGCAGCATTTCTATTAAAATTCGAATCACGTATTATTTTTAAAAATAATTTCTCGTACACTAATTTTTTAAAAAAATTTGGAATATTAAAGCTGTTAACGTACTTGAAATTATTTTAAAAGAGAATGAAGTTATTTGATTGTAAATTTTTAGTCAGTTATTAGATCAACAGACATCTGTACCGACAAAGAAAATACTTGTTAAAAGTGATGCCATAGAAAATAAAATTTGATAAGAACTTTAAAAGAAATAGATATATGTTGGCTTTCAATTATTGAAAATTTACTCAATATCAGGCAAATTGTGACGTGAATCCCATATTATATGAGACCTTTTCCCCCACTTTCATCTTTTAAAGAGTCATCCGTTTTGCTACCTCTCTAGTGTATGTAATATTTGGTATTTCTCACCACACACTCGAACATATGAAGCATTGCTGGAATTGACTTTCGTTTATTATAAGTAACTTTATATCCCGTGATGTAAACGTAATCAAAGTTGTTCAATGCATCAACTTTTCCATCAATGTTATAATATAAGCATAACATTTGTATTGAATGTCTGATTGTGTGATCTTAACTTATAGTAGTATTAGTGCATTACTCCCTTCGGTCATATATGTTGATATCAACTGTATATATCTGTTGATAACTGGATAAGCAGTTATATGCTCTGTATATATGCAGTTATATATAAATATTACACTTCTATTGTATTGTTTCATATCTTTATGCGTTGCACACATTCTAGAAATCCTATCTGTTAATGTCAGTTTGGTCTCCAATAACGGTTGGCGTCAATTCTCATATTCCGACAACGACTCCGGCAAACCCATAGGGTATCCAAGTTTTGCTTCCATTTTTCCTCTGAGATTCACAAAAAATAAACTCCATTTCTCATTACATAATATCACTTTTACTGCTCTAGAATTAAAAAATTTACAACAAAAAATCTCAAATCTTGAATTTGTATTATCTGCCATTTAGTCTTCGACTTAAAGTCTTACTCATATAATTCTTACTCATTAAGTGATTAGCGGAAGAAAATCTCATTTCTTCGATTATAAGCTAATGATATAATTGGATTTCTCAATATTCACTTAAAGGCCTCAAACTTTATGATTTCGAAAGAGTCATCGCATTGAAGTTATATTTTTACTCAAATAATGTTTCTATTACTTCATCTGATTTTATAGTTTTGGCAAAGATTAGATTTATTATTTTGAAAATATTAAACAAATATAGTTAAATAATTAGCAGTTCGATTGTTGAGCTTCAGCTATATCTTAGTCTATATGGTTTCAAATCATTCCGTTGAGCGAAGTTTTAACTGATTAGAATTTAAATGTTAGAATTTTTAATATTTCGAGAACTCACATACACAACATATCATTTTTGTTTTTCTTTAAAACTTGCATTTAATCTAATCAATTGTTTGTATTCAAGAAAAAATATTGGAATCAGAATTTCATCGCTTTTAAAAAGAAAACAAAGTTTAAAACTTAAAATTTATTCAAAAATTCAACATTTAATAGTTCAATGCATTATCAAATAATCAAATTTAGTAACAAATAATAATCAAATATGGAAAATGTTTAATTTTGTAACAAATTATTTTAGTCTGAATGCATTTTTCGTTTAATTTCAAATTCAATTCAGAAAATTTATCAGATTTAATGATTTAGTAAATCTAAATTTATATCTAATACAAAATTCTTTTAATTGAAGAATCTCTTGAAAAATGCGTTAAAACTAATTTTTATATGCATTTTAATCTAGTTTATTATTCCCGAGTCTGTAATTTGTAAAGAATTGTTATTAAAGTTAAAGGAGAGCCTGATTTCTGCCATATTATAATTTATTCTTATACTAAATTTATGAAAAGTTTATATTCAGGAGTAATTTTTTGTAAAAAAATGAGATTACTAAAATCAAGTTGAAAAATTCACTCAAACTTAATATAATTTTTAGCACTTAAAAAATTCCAACTTTGCTATGGTAAGGATTTTATTTATTTATTTACTGAATACATAATATAAATACATAAAAACTGCTCAAATGTTTGAATTAAAAATAAGAGTTAGAGCATTGTTGCACTTTTAAATTAATTGTCTTCAATTTTTGAATAATTAGTCGGCTTCTTAAATTAATTACAAAAAATTCCATTTACTCTCATTTTTTGCATTCACACATTTCTCAATGAAAATTTGAATATAAAAACAATATAAGAACAAAACCCTTTCTAACTCATGAGACTTTGGTTTAGAAAATTCGATATTTAAAGCTGGTGTTCATATATTGGAAATATAAATGGTGTTCATATATTTGTTGCTTATATTCTAAAACTGGATTTGTGAGCAAACCTTTTTAGTTTGATTGATCCCAACATCCAATAAAGTCTGAATGATTGCTTCAATACATAAACCCTTATTAAACTGAAGGCACTTTAAAATTTGAGCAGTGCTTGCATTTGTTGGGCATAAAATGTTTGACTGTATGTATTTCACATAATAATAGTCTGTATGGTTATTGCAATAGTGATGAAGCAAATATAGCTTCCGGTAAAGAGAGCACTAAAGGAAGTAAAAGATGGTTCGTTTAGTTGTGATGATCGAGCAGTGCTGAGTCAACAGCTGTACAGTTAGTATAAGTTATACCTCTTCTTCCTTTTATGTTCTATTGAGACTCATCTGAAGATATGGAGAATAGAGTGAATGCAATAGGTATTGGTTGTGCAGGTGGTTCATCGCTTCAATCTATGGTGAGTCAAGTGCTCTCTAAAGGTAAAGTCCTTTAGCATCGAATAAGACCACTACTCGACTCATTCAATCGCAAATATCTCTCCCTCCGAGCCTTTTCTTCTACAAGAGATCAACAGGATATGAATAGAAGGGGTCGGAGGGGTCGACATATATGTTCTATTAACTATTTTATGCCAACTCTTGACTAGATTGAGGCGCGCGTGACTTTGGCCTAACTTATACTCATCTGACTATTTTGTTATTGAGGAACATGTTTTTCATAAAATAATAATAAATATAATAATAATAATAATTTGAGCAAATATTAGAGACAACTCCCAAATAACTCCCAAATTAAGCTATAAATTGAAGATGAAACAGCTGCGAGCGCACAACTCCACAATCACAACCATTATTTAGTTGAATAACGTTTGTATAGCACTATAGCCTAACAAAGCCTCTTTTCTGTCTAACACCTGTGCCTGACTGTGAGTCTATGCATGCTCTTAAGGGTATTGCGAGTCTACTCATTAGCGATATGAGTATTACTATAGTTAGTCGAAGTCGACGTCTCGACGACCGGTCAAATTAAAATAAGAAAGCCTATTTAGGTAATAATCAAGCAAAACAATGAAAGTAATACTCTCAGAAAAAATTAAGCTCAACTAAATGACTTCATTTATTTTAATAGGGTTTTAGGCTAAAAAGTTATTAACTCGTCGATCTTTTCTCCCTAGTTTTCAAAGAACAAAATACTTTTAATAGATTTCTCTTTTGCATGCCTTTAGATTAAGATACAAATTAAGTTTTGTGAATAAACTTTTCATCTGTTGTGGAATTTGTGATAATAATGAACTAAACGCAGGGTTTGAAGAAAGACTAGTGAGTATTGGATAAGAGTTGATGTTAGTATATGTTGGCTCTATTATACAATCGGATATCCTTAAGGGAGAGTAGCATAAGACAAAAGACTAGCCGAGACAAATCACGTCTGCCGGATATTGTGAATCTCCCAGGAGTGCAAAAAGAATGACGATCTTTTCATTTGTAAGATGGCTATAAGCGTACTGACTATAACGATGAAAAAATAAGACCATCTAAAAGTGGTGTTATGTTGTTTTTCGTTGAATTCTGTCTATGAAGAACTTGTATAGCAGTAAATTCTATGCCTATGTGTCTCAATCACATGGGACTTGCTTTATCTTCCAACAAAAAAAAGTGTTCAAAATGGCCAGAATAATGGCCTTTTTGTAGACCAATAGATGTATAAATTGACTGCACTGTTGAGTTACTTTTAAGATCAGTAATGGCTAAAATAAAAGGACACACTTTTCGATACATTATATCATAGTCTTATATCATGTTGCGCTCTATGGCATACTCTATCAAATGGCGACTCAAAAGTTGGACAAACAGTTCAAAACTTGTTCGGTGTTTCGCTTAGTGTCTCGGGTGTGCACTTTCTTTTAAAAAGGTTCAAAATCAAAATAAATGACTTTAAAACGTTGTGAATGTAAGCTTTTGAGTAATACTAATATAGGATTTTTAGTAAAGTGAGAGAAATGCAATTATTAGTAAATGGACAGAAGAAATCCAAACAGAAATGTGTCGTAACAGTGTTTTGCTTTTCCATAAAACTAGTATAGCTATTAAAAATCACATTATAATTATTCATCACAAGGCATAGAATATAACGATAGTAGTACTGGTATGGCATTCATGGCAACAGTTATGCTTTTGATATGAGTCTAATATCAGTGTCATGCATGGCAACACTTAGTGGCGTAGGTCTTGCATTGGGCCAAATCATTGAATCCTACATTCATGAGCTATGACTCCGCAATAATATACCGTTTATCAAAAGCCATTAAAGCATTTTTGCATTGAATCAGTCCAGCGAATGAAATCTCATTAGACGAGAAATTAATTTATGCGATCATACAGTGCTCTCCCGCTTATGAACGGCTGGTCTACAAATATGGCTAAATATAAGATCGTAGTACATAATAGCTTCACTAAATATTAAGCTGTTTCACTGTCTCTATGTTTACTATAGAGATGCTTTCCTGGGGAGTGGTTTTAATTGCTTCACTTTTCTCCATTTCCATGCAATTAATGAGCTCTCATTCATTGTTACTTTTATAGATTGTGTGCGCTTTGGATTTTTGATTAAAAATATTGTATGTGTGTTGTGTTGGCTTTTGTTTTCACACTAAAGCATTAACTTAAAATACATTATATAATAGAAAAATAGCTTTTTGTTGAAAACTCTTTTGAATACAAAACTCACTATTTCTCGTCATATCAATTCATTGATGAATATAATATTTGCTGAAGCGTTAATTTGCTCTTTTCTGATTTGCACAAAAAATATGATAAGCTGTGTATTGCTTTATAGTTATATAGTTCACAATACACTTATAGGTCAAATGTGATAATAATAATATTGCTCATTAATGCAACCAAACACGTATATTAGGGCGAAGCATATCTTATATTCTGTCATATGCTTGATATATACTTTACAAAAGCCTCCATTGCTTACCACGATTTGCACTATTTTCCAAATAGTAATCATCAACACATTTATGAAGAATCATAAGCCTGTGTGGAATCTAACTAAAAGCACCTGCTCTTTCTGTTCTATAAATCCAAATACGATAAGCTCATTCCATTTAACATAAGCGTTCGGATAAATCTCAATCATCTATCTGTCTTATGACTCAAAGACATATAACTTATATCAAACACATTCTACTCTATATATAATGCTATATAAGTATAATACGTGATTTATAATGCTAAAAGTCAACGCTATACTTCTAACTCATTTGGTTACATCTGATGAATACATTTGGCAAAGCGTGGAAAACTTAATTAGTTAATTTAGTTGTATAGCATTATAGCATTTACTGCAACAAAAATTATTCAAAAACTTAGTTTCTCCCTTCAAGTGCTGCAATGCGTCTCTTGTTGCTCAAATTGAATGAAATGTTAAAGCAGGAGAAGGAGGAGGAGGATAACAGACACAAAAAGTGGATCACATTAATGCTTAACTTTTTTACGTTGACGCACAAAAGACCAAAAATGAGAATGCAAGCAGTTTTCATCAAACATGCTTTAGTGATCCAAGATTGCCATCAGCAGCCACTGAATACCATTTATTGATGAACATTAAATCTATAGAATCATTTTGCTTTACTATCACTTTGAGTGCCCTAAATTCAGATCTTTTATCAAACAATCTTTGGCTTTTAATTCAAATATTTCAAAACCTCAAATTTTAACTCATTGACAAGTAATCGAATTATTTCGAATATTAAATTTTAATACTGTTTGAATTAAGGCATCAATAGTTTTCAGCCTTATTAGAGCTATATTTTAAGTGTAGATTTAATTCAATATAATATATTCAAAGCAAACAAGTTTATGTTTAAGGCAAACATTCTATCTTTTCCTCTTTTCCATTAATAAAAATGCTTTATAAAAGTCAGCAAATTATAGAAGTGGCCAATATTGTGATTTGAAGATAAAATTCTTGTTACCTTAAAGTAATGGATGGATCATTGGATCGTAAGCAGTGCGCGATTCACAGACCCTGTGGATTGACTATGTGTTTGGGTTTCTGTTCGAAAAATCGTAATTTCTGTTTTCGATTTTCTGAACAATCTGTTCCATCTTTAATATATTTTACACAGAAGTACCAGAAATTCAACGCAAAATTCAAATTATTATATTTTTTAAAAAAACAAAAACATTCAGTTTGATGTATTGTTTTTAAGATTGAGCAACTTTAAGATCATTTTAGATTTGATTTAAATTTAATGCTTGAAAAAAATTCCATAATATAAGAAAAATATTATACAAAATTACATGGCATTAAAAGATATTGCCGTTGCTATTGATAGAAAAATTAATCATTAAAAATAAATTACTAAAAATGCATCATTAATTCATTGAAAATTGTTGATAACCAATGTTGTCAATAGAACTGTTATCTATTGAGTATTAACAAATGGCAAATAGAGTCTTACAATTATACACAATAAATAAAAGATGTGTGAAAACAAGTGATTTGTAGTTTCGAACAGATATCTAGCGTTACGTTCGGGGAAGTGTTGGTCACAATCATCTCTCTTAGGAGTAAAGAAAAACAAAAAAGGTTTCTATAGTCTGTAAAGCAGATGGATTGTTGGGATTAGTAGGTCGACGATTTGTTGAGGGAAAACCTTTACTGTTACTGATATGAGTGACTCAATGAAACTCCAAAAAGAGTTTTTATCAGTTTTTGTTTGAGAGAGTGGGCTATGGCTAGGAGTGTGTGAGTGAGTGTATGAGACTATTATAAAGAGCTACAGATTTACTGCATTCAAGTTTCAAACGCAATACTCATTACTTTCAGTCTATCAATCCTTTGTATTGTAGTTTTTTGCTCACACGCAACAATTTTTTCTCTCATTTCAACATTTCTAAAGCTCAAAAAATTAAATTAAATCTCATTTATTGAAGATTAGCTCTAATAATAGTTCATAATAATGATTACATTGCATTATTCTTGAGCTATTCTCATATTCAAAGAAAATATTTTCATATTAAATATGCAGGCCTTGAATCTATTCTCAAAGAATTGTTATGCATTGCATACATCCAAACATACGATTCTACTTCACTGAATACAACTCTGGTATTGCAAAAAAGTGTCATTTCAATAGTTGAAAGCACTCAATACTTTTATTTACTATTTCTAATTTTGTCTAAAATAATACTATAAACACAATAACTTAATACAAGATAAAATAAAATAATATAATACTTTCTCAGACATAAACAAACCATGAGATTTCCTTTTAAAAATTATCAAACCTGAGGGTGGAGTTATTTTTGCCTCAAAAACTCTTTGTTTTCTGAAAGCAATATTGAAGGAAAAGCATTTTCAAAGTACTAATATTCAAATCTTTCCAATTAAACTTCAAGAATAAAAAATAAAAGGTTGACAATTGAAATTTTAATAATCTCATTCATATTTTCAAACTTATAAATCTAATGAGTTCAAATTATTCAATAATATAATACTATATATATGGGCCTCGAGTGATGATAAAAAAGAATTAAAATATATTTTCGAGTGTTGATCAAAAACTTCCATCAATTTAATTTAATTAGAATTTTTGCATTTGAATTTGGAAAATATGAGTTTTTTAATTCTTATTTCGAACATAAATGTTAAGAATGATTATTGAGAATTAATCAATAAATATTAAAATTTGAATTTTGTTTTCAAAAGTTTCCGTAAATTCTATGCTTAAGTACTACAAATAGCATAGAATTATCGAGACTCGAAAAACTAATTCCTCAAAAATAAGTTACTAATTGATACTATTTATAAAGTTTAAATAATTTTGTTTCGTTGAGAAGTTGTGAAACGTCTTAAATTGAACTTAATTGGAAATTGGTTGAATTGATATTCGGTGAATCAATTGAGGCCCGAATGGCGCATAATCGTGAAGTGTATCACTACAAAAATCTGCGCACATGCTCTCCAAGTTCTAATATTATTTTAGTATTGTTCTCCTGCTTCTATTCATCTCTAAGCGAACCGCACCAAAAGAGATCGAGTGAGAGAAGTGAATCGTGTGTTACACATAATATCGTGCTTTCAGTTCGATTTGTGCCGTGAGATTCAATGCTTAGAGAATAAAATAACTCAACAGTAAAGTTATCCGAATTTTTTTAGTCAAGAATAAACCCGTTTAAAGCTAGTCCTACTGTTAATTAAGAATTGTTTCCTAAAATAAGAACTGTATATCTAATAAAAGTGACGCTTATTAATCAAATTATTCCTAAATGATGGCTATGTAAGAATCAATGCTCTGAATAAGTTTTGTAAATATATGTTTTGGCCGATTCGATGGACAACACTTTATAATTTAATTAATTAATTTTCATTATCAATGGGTAAATAAATCTTTATTGAATCTAAATTTAAACTTTGTTTTGAAATAAAAATGCTTTATAATGAGTGGATGTTTGATTTGATGTACGTTTGCATTAATTTGTTTGATTATATAAAACAATGGTTTATTGTATTTGTTGATTCAGACTATGCCGCGTTCATTTCTGGTGAAGAAAGCAAAACACCCAATAGACCATGGAGGAAAATGGTCTTACAAACAACCCTCGAGTCCTACTGAAGGTGAAACAGCTCCGAGTCCGTACCCACCGATCTCATCAAACTCAAACTTCCTCAACTTTTGTTATAATGGTAATGGTAAGTCATTATTTACAAATAATATTTCAAAACTCAGATTCTCATTTGTTTCGACTTAAAGTAATATTTGAATTTTCATCAAATAATTGTTGAGTTTAAGCCTCAACACACTTGAATATTAAGACAACTCAATATCTTGCAATTATAGCTCTTTATTTTCCTAAATTTTTCAACGTTATTATTTTATGCATTTTCTATCACCCAATTCTTGTTGAAACACCTTTTGATAGTAAAAGAATAATTTAAGGCTTACAAGTTTGACTGCACAACGATTTATTACAGTCCGTATTACGTAATACCTTCGTCTCAATAATACGATAATCCGAAGACAAATCCTAAAGGATAATAATGATGAGTCTACACTTTTGTCATGTATAGATTTGAATGTTTACTCTACAGAAAAGATCGACCCCTTTCTATCTGCGTTTGCATTAAAGTATGTTTTATATTCTCTGAGGCACTAATAGTGTTTGCATATGAGCTTCACTTCATATCTCTATACAGTTAATATTGAGAATAGAGAGACAACAGATGTGCTGACTTGTAATTTGAATGTTTTACTTTACATTTGAATCGGACACACGTGTACTCCAATATTAAGACACTTGTTAACTATGGGGTGAGAGCTATACAATGATTGTGATGTGATCTGACTGTTCAACTTTTCACTCTTAATGTGGAAATACATGTCTCCCCGACGGCCTATATAAGGACACAAATTTGTTTTAGTCCTTCTGTCACTTTGCCTTATGGCCAATAACTCATCTCTATTATAAATATCTCTTTTTCGCGCTTATAAAGCGTTCCCATCTCTTATTGAATACTTTATCAAATATAATGAATCTTTTGCTCAGTTTTAGACGTATATTATTTATTAGACAAAAGCTAAATGAAAGACAAAACATATAAAACACTTTTGTATCAGAAATGGTTTATAGCAATCATAATGAAAACTATGAATTGATTATTAATTTTTTTGCCTAAAATGATATCTAATTAATTTCTTGCTCACCGGAGAAGATAATGTGATATTTGAATTAAATTTTAATCCTCAATACAATGTATGTATGAAAGAATCGTATATTTTTAGTTTGTGTATTAGTTTAGGCAAAATCTAAGCTATGTTCAAATTATTTGAACACAAAGAAGCGCCACTTTTCTAGCAATTCTAATAATAGAATAATCTAATGTGAATCAGTGGCGACAACTTGTGTTCAAAGACACTTGTGCTCAACAACTTGTCCACAAAAGAATCACTGCTAAGTAATATCAACTAAACATTCATTGTTGCTGTTGATTAAACAAAATGTTAATCAACAACATGTTTAATATATTAAACTACTAGTATTTTTAATAATGAATGAAAAACTGACGAAACCCTAATTTCAAACTTTGTTATTTAGAATTTGATGTTAATTTTTTTAACCTTTTATTTATGCGAACAGACCGTGAATAATATTCTTTGTTGAGTAGTTTGATTTTTTCATGAAAGATATTTTTTCGTTCCTCTAATTCTCTAGTTTCATAAATTATTCTGTAGTAACTTATTTACAAAAATTTGCGATAATTTAACAATACCTTTAACCGGTTTATATAATTATTATTATTATTATTATTATATAAATGGAATCGAATTATCAAAATATGTTTTGAAAAGATTTAAAACATTGCAAGACTTAAAAATAGTACAATTTATTAAAAACTGTTTATCAAAAATCTTATAGCAATAACTCTTAAGTTGAAAGTAAGTTCAAAATAACTTCGATTAAGGTTTATGAGGTATTACAGACGTCTCATAGACTGATAGTTTATATCATCTTTTGTCAGACTATTGGGTAATAGAGATGAGAAAAAAGATTCAAATATAAGATTGAAGTATCTGCGAAACACCAACAAAATAAGCACACTATTATGATAGAGAATCATACACGTAGACTAGAATGTAAAACCTTTGTGACTCTGTTTCTGTTTGAAATCCTATCATTTAAAATATGCTATTATCTGACAGAGAATGGATTAGGAGTATTGGAGTTTTGCGAGCCTTAGAGTAAGCCCAGTTCGTGCCTTTAGCTTGGGTTCAACACTGTTGTAACTCACTGTTGAGTATATTGCAATCTATAGAGGTATATAACATATATATCGATATCTAGTGCGCTCTATTCTCTAGATATTATGCTATGCTATTCTGCAGTAGAAATGCCATCAAATGCACAAATACTATGCATCTCGATTTTGCCGTGATTTTACGACCAATCTTTTATCGCTAGTGCAACAACTTATTCAACTTATTTTTATGTTGCGCGATATGACTACACAATAGAATGGATTAATGCTTTAATATAACTTCGAACTACAAAATACATATGTTCTTATATCTATAGTTTATTATTCAATATCTTCTCATTCAACAAGTTGTACAATTGGATAAATAATCAGTTTATATTTAGTAATAAAAGTTACTCAATATTTGGGTAGAGAAGTATATGAGGGCTTTGTTTTTGTGATGCGATCACTTTTATCCCATGCATTTATACCCGCATGTCATTGGAAGGAGTCTCTGATCCTGCTATAGTCAAAGGCTGGTATTTCTTATTAGTCAGCTTTATAGGCGTTTCTCGTTATAGCAGTATTAACCAGAAGTATCATCAGTATGATCACAATCAGAAGAATAGATGGATGCGATCCAACCAATATTCTATGCTTTTGATGCGGCTTTTATTTAGCCACTGGTTTCATATAAATTTATACAGTATAGTAGAGTTGGAAATACTAATATAGCGGAAAGTAGGTTCAGTTCTAAATCTCCTTAATCAGTGAAACACGTCAGTCCGACCAGAATCTCATCAGTGAGAACTTCCAATCCTTCATCTGTTGCTGTATAAGAAAACAGCAAAAAGAGCAAAAGATAAAGAAGGATTTTCTATCCTATGCTCCTATGCTTCGTATGTGGTCACTGACGAAGACCCCTGTTGTCAGATAAACGCCATCACTGACATTGAAAAAATATGAAGCTCTATGAGTCAGAATACCCGCTGAGAACTCCTTTACTCAATAATATATGCACTAGAAATAAATAATAGTGGAATTTAATGAGAAAATGTAAAGAAGGTTTGTTTTTTAGAAGTGGTATTTATGCTGCACATGTTTAACCGATCATTTTTTCTCAGTAAAACCTTATGTCAATTTGAGTTTAGATATGAGGCAAAAGGAATTCACTATTCGCTAAATGTTGGCATTCAATGGTTATGCAATGGATATTGTGATAGCAAAGGAATTCCAGGGTTTTCATTGCTTTTCATTCTAAGCTGACATTATTTTGACAGAATGATCATATTATACAAATGCAGCCAATTATTAGACATACAGAAAAGGGAAAGCTGGCATACTTTTGTTTGATAGTATGATAGAATGATAGTATGATAGTATGATAGTATGATAGTATGATAGTTGCTGTATCACGAATACTATAAAAACAACCCAATACTATTTTAATATCTCACATATTTTGGGCGTGCGAGTTATGTCCAACAATGCTCGTCACAAAGCTTCAAAGCTTTCTTATATTATTCGTGACTAATATATTGACCGCCACTAATATTTCAAATCAAACCATCAAAGCCTAAACTAATAAATTAACTTTTTTCAAAAGACAAGTAATAGCATACAAGTGTCGATAATATTTATAGGAAAATATAACTTGATTTTTAAAAGTATTTTATTCATGTTTTAATATTCAGGCTTCATTGTGATTATTAGAGTTTCAAATCAAAATTATTGAATTTTTCTAACGTTAATAATTTTCTAACAGAAAAAAGTTGAGAAAATTGCATTATTTTTGATATTGCATGAGAAAAAATAAGGATTGACATCAACTATGGTAATAAATTGCTATATTACTAGCAAAATAATAGCTCTGGGAAAATAGTGCTGCATAAATTTTTGCATTATGTTTCATATGAATGTTGGACCAACTTGTAAGTCAAAGCACACGGGGGAATACTTATAATTCCCCCTTTAATATTTGCAAACACGATAAAAAGTGACTTGGATTTAGAGAATAGTTCTCCAATTCTTTAGGTTAATTATAGAGAGCTCACTTTCTCTATTGTTCACATAGATATCAAATGAAAAAATAAGTCGATTGAAGCAATGCTAGTATTTGTGTTTAGTTGATAAAAAGGCAATTTGCGTAATTTACATAAAGTTAGCGATTTTTATGCATAAAACGTATAATACTTTGTGATGACTCTTTAATGTCTATTTTCTATATTTAATATCTGATAAGGAATGCAACAGTGAAATAACTTATCTTTTCGAGTAATGATTGCTGACTGGCATAGAATGAAGTTTAAATTTTAAATTAGTAATACTATAAGAAATGCGTTTATTTTTTCCTTAAGTCTCAGCTTTGAGAAAGTTTTAAACGAAAATGACTAAAAACTGTTAGAATGTCTTTCTATATATTTTGATTAATATAAAAATGAGATTTATTGAGTTTTCTAACGTTTGACGCATTTCTTAAAGTGAAAAATACTCAATGTCTTTCACTCAATCATAATTGAATTTTTATCTTAAAGTTAAAGATTTAGATTTATTTTTTACTATTATAAAAAATTATATTAAATAAATAATTAGATGATGACTTATTCACTCTTAAGATGATATATTTTCTACAAATTGTCAATTTTAATAATATAATAGTTAACAATTCAGTTCATAAATAGGTACAGAAATGTATCATTTATTGTGTATTGACTCGAATCTCAAAAGTGATAAACAGATTCTGAAGTACTCGACAAAATGCAAGCAGTAGTTGACACTCCATATTCATGAGAAACCTGTTGTTTAATGCATTATACGATATAATATTATTGAGTTGAGAGAGAGAAAGAGAGACCGGTAGAGACTTACCATATCTGAGAAATGCCATATTCTGCTAAACAGTTACTTCACTGCAATACAAATAATAGCGTAGTATATAATAGGTTTCTGATACTGTCTTTATTTATTGAATACATATTCTAATATTTTGAGGTTTTTCAAGTTGTTTCCTTCTGTTTACTACTTCAGGATATATTCATCATCAAGAAGTACACGACAATACTAATAGTCATACCAATGAAACTTCTATTGGAGATGAGGAGGAAAAAGAATTAGATTTAAGCAATAAAAATGGCAATAAAAATAATTGTGAATCAGTATCGCCTCTCTCTCCACAAAGACCCGAATCCTCTGCTTCCACAGTCTCACTATCATTAATAAGCAATGACTTTAATAACGATTCTAAAGATCATGATTTGAAGAATTCGTGCCACAGAAGAAATGTAACCGTCAGTTATACATACGATGCCTTTTTCATAAGTGATGGTCGATCGAGAAGAAGAACTACATCTGCAGTGTCAGCCCCTCCACCCCCAGAACCTAAAGAAAGAGCGCGTTATACGTGTACAGAATGTGGTAAACATTATGCAACTTCTTCTAATCTGTCGCGTCATAAACAAACTCATAGAAGTCCTGATTCTCAATTGGCAAAGAAATGTCCGACTTGTTCAAAGGTGTACGTAAGCATGCCTGCACTCGCTATGCATGTGGTAAGTCATCAAACTCTCTATTCATTCAAATGCAGCTTATAATCAAAAGGTCTTCCAATATCTATCTATTCAGAAA
>JAQFXV010000158.1:0-32318 GCA_034694065.1 Camisia spinifer
AATTTTTCAACTGAAAGTCCAAATAAACTTTCGTTCAGCCCCCCTGAAAATTTAACTTGAAAAAGTGTGACTATTATGTGCCCAAAAATTTGATATTAAATTCTGAGAATTTGATAAATATCTATAAATAGCAAAAGAAGAATATGAATTATTGCGAATTTTAGACCTACTTTCCTATCGAGCTTTATGCAGTACTCTTGTGGAAATTCAAAATAAGACACGAAATGCTACCTTTACATATTTTATAATTTTCTGTACATTACTTATTTGTTTCCTCAAGTTTGAACTTTTTTCTTAACATTTCTTATCATAAATAACAAGAGTTGAAGTTTGTTGTGAAAATTTAGTTTTTTCAGAAGAAATGTGGGAAAACATGTTTTCTCGAGTGAAAAATTTTTTTTGTATGGACTTAGTGGTCAGATCCGAAGTGGGCCGGCTAACTAATATACGGGACGACTCCAAAAATATATTTAAAATTCAAAATTTGTATGTTAAATTTATAATGAATCCCAGTAAATATATGTCAGGTGGCATTCCGTGCCTTATTTGAATTTCCACGAGAGTACATTATTAGTAATTTATTATGTATTTTATGGAGCCCACTAATTTTTGTTTTGCATAAGTACATAACCTAACCTTACAATAAAGCTGAACCTAATACTTTAAGTGAGAGAAATTGGGTTCTGTACTAAACCCAACTTTACTGGATGTCTTGCAGTCTTTACAGTGTTGTGTAACATACAAAACAAGCATTAACTTTATAAAGTGGCTTTATTTAATGCTGGCATTAGATGATTAGGGAATTGGAATATAGCTTATATAAGTAATTATTTCAGGAATTCATCATTGATTCTATGATTGATTTGGTCAAGTTGTAGTTCTTGTAACTCAATAAACTTGCATTTTTATCAATAATTTGATTATCGACTAATGGTATCATTCATTAAATTTAAACATATCCTAATTTTATAAATTAAAATTTAACCTTTAAAATTAATTAAATTTTCGAAAAGTCAGACAAAAATCCATTTTCTTGATTCATATAATCATAAGATGAGCAAAAGAATGCGGTCGTACCACAAATTCTCAAGTTGATCATAATCAGTGTTGAACAAAATTATCACTATTTAAAATGAATCTGATTGAATCGGGCTAATGTTGAGTCCTTTTTGAGGATATTTTAAAAACATTTGACAAATCCTGTTCAGAGTTTTAATTATTTCCAAAGATTGTGATTTTAAAGTTCGTATAAATGCTTAAAAATTATTGTCAGATCCTATCAGAATTCTAAATAAAACTATGATTAAATCAATTTAAACTTGTGTTATCCCTAATCCCAATGCGATCGTAAGTGAGTTTTTTGCTGTAAAATTACTAAAATTACATTTAAAGCAAAAAGAGAAAAGATGAATTGATTAAACTGTATTTTAAAAGGACCGATCGAAATCTCATTAAATTATACTCTACTCACTAATTCCCATAACATTGATTGCCTCGCATAGCATAAATAGCATTATATTATAACTTATCATATTATCAAAATTTCCTTTCAATTTAATCATTCAATTTTCAATGGCATGAAAATATTCTAATTATTCACATATCATAAAAATTTGATTGTTTTCGTCGAAAAAAATAAAAATCTGTTTATTTACCTTTAACTTTGAAGGCTATTTTAAAGTGTGTATTGAGATATTAAATTCAATAATTTTGAAAAAACATTAATTCAAGCTAAATGCGATTTTAATGAACTAATATCTTAATCCTCTGGAAAAAAGTTGATTTTTTGATTAATTTTATTATTAGATTGATTTTAGATACAAGTAATAATTATTATGCAGGTAAAATTGTTATTATAATAAATAGCCTACGAGTTAGTAATTATCTAAACTATTGAATTTATCGGAAAGTAAAACTGTCAAATTATTCATTTAAATGCTCTATCTATTTAATAATGATGCATTTTCCAAAGTCACAACTGAATGCAGTATAAAAACTCAATTTTTCAAATAAATTGTCGTTTTAAACTGAATTAATTTTCTCATTATCAATTTGATGTCCTGTTTGATTGTTTAAGGGGTCAAAACTTAGCATTAAAGAGGGGACGACAAAACGCTTTTTGTACATTAATTGTGTTACATTCCTTTCGGCTCTTTTATGATTAATAATTAATAATTGCTTTTCATTGGAAAATTTTAAGTCATTTCCATATCACAGAAATAAAAAACAATTTAAGCTCAAATCAAAGGAGAATAAGTTATTCTAAATTATTTTAAACTGATTTGTTTCATATTGATTTGCTTACTATTATCGTAAAATTATGAGCAATGCTTTACACCAATGGTATGACATTCGCAAATATTGTTTTTAGTTAAGATTGAAAAATTAATTCGATGTTAATTAATTAATTCAATGCTCATTTTCGACTCTAAAATCGCTATAACTTATTATGAAAATATTGCTTTCTGGCTCATTTGTTCGATTTGAAAATCTAGAATGCTAAAAATTACTGATTTTGAGCTTTTTTCCAATAAGATTCATATAATTTTAAGTTAATATAAACTTCAACCCTTTATAACGAATTAAAGTGATTACTATTAAATAAAATACAGTTCCTCAGCATCGCAGAAATCAATGAATTGACCGAATAATAGCTTGTAAGCTATTTTTTGATTTTATAATTCTTGGCCAATTAAAATTCAAATTTGTTGAAGCCTTTGGCAATCATATAGAAACCCATATTGTTCAAAATGAACTAAAATTATTCAAAAATTTGTGCATCAAATAATTCAAAGCAAACAAATATACATTCCATCGAAAGCTTAAGGGTGTTATTGCTATAAAACGTTATTCTCCATAAACTAGACGACGATCTTCAGTGACAGCTTGCGGTCATAATTTGCTCTTTCTTTTGTTCGCAACTTTAGCCCAAAGAACAAAAAGAATTGAAAATTAAATTTTATGATCTATAAGATTCTATTATAAAAAATTAGAGACAATTGAGAGCAAAATGTGGATCGATTTCTGCTCTAACGTTTGCTTCAAATATATAATATTTAACCACTTATTCAGTATTTATGTTCTCTATTCTAAGAAATCAAAATGATTCGAGTGTTAAATAATAGCTTTGCATATATTTATAGTATACAGAAGTTTGTACTTGTGTTAGAAATATATGCTTTGATAGTTCTTTATCTATTCCAATAAAAAACTTCATTTGTTTTGGTTGAAAATAAAATAAATTCTCTTCTTTACAAACAAGATATCACTTCCAATCTTGAATTTAAACTATTGTAGTATTAAATATGTAAACAATAGATATTGCTTTAGGCTAAATATTTCTCATGTTTTTAATGTTGTCAATGTTTTCAAGTGACCAAATAATAGCATTGTTGAAAATATCTCTATTTAGACAACAAATAATTCTTACTCTACGTGTTGTTCAAAACTAGCATAAAGAGGAATGAGAAAAAGCAAAAATAATAATTATATATTTTGTTTTGATTTAGAAGTAACATCTTTGTCATGGATGTATCTGTGGATGTATGGAAGTATCAACTGTTGAGAAAGGACCAAAAGCGTAACGCCTTCCCCGTCACATATCAACCAATCATTACATTAACTTAACTCAAAATATTAACGATCGATATTCATCTGGAACTGGTCTAAAATGTTATATTCTCTACATCTATGTTCGCCTCCAATATATTTCTACTGAAAAGTTGTTATGCATTTAACATCATTTCAGAATCAATTGCATACTTAAGAATCAGGTGTTTTAGTTAAGTAATAAATAATTTATTGAATAGCAATTATATAAATATTTATTCGTAAATCGAAATAAAGCATTTCAGCTATTTTTTCAATTAAGAGAAAAATCGTGACATAAGTTTAACTCGATTTTAAACCATTATATAATAAATATTATGTTTACCTGACTTTTACAGTTGGAAAGTGTGTAAATATGCAAAGATTTGAATACAGATTTGATCTATTAAGAAGAGGTCCCGCCTCTTACTACTAAGGGAGTGGAATTACACAATATTTTTGCAGTATATATACTATCTTAGTATAATGTTATTGCATAATACTTTTACGCGTCTCTGAACTTCCCCATTAAAGCATCGAAAAGTTGGTATTCAAAAAATGTCTTAACACAAGTTTTGTTCGGCGCAGAAATAAAATATCTCAACCAAGTTATAAGAAGCAAAGTAAAGGTGAGTCTTTGCTTTCAAGTTGAGTTAGTGATGATTTGCCGAAAACCCCTATGACTAAAGAGTAGTAGCATTTTGTTTTGCCATTTTCACTAAATTTTCATAGAAGACAACTTATGCTTTGTTGAGACATTTGGTGACAAAAAGTTTGCATTGGACTGTATTGAGAGAAACTGAGCACAGCATCAGTATTGAGCGGTGT
This sequence comes from Camisia spinifer, assembly GCA_034694065.1. Taxonomy (NCBI): domain Eukaryota; kingdom Metazoa; phylum Arthropoda; class Arachnida; order Sarcoptiformes; family Camisiidae; genus Camisia; species Camisia spinifer. The sequence goes on from JAQFXV010000158.1 coordinate 4,417, forward strand.
ATTGAGCAATGTATTGAGCATTTTTACAATCATCCGCTTCCATGAGGTCCTCCCTCCGGATAAATAGGGGCGTAACAGTGCGTCCGCAGTTTGATCATCTTCTTTGATCCTTGTGTTTTACTATACTATATCAGTATTATGAGGAACATTATGGTGCCTGTGCTAAGAGCCTAAGGCTCAAACTCAGATACAGCTCATCCTCTCGATTCTCAGCAGGATTTCAGGCATTCAAGAATAAAGAAGCGGATAAAATATCTTTTACAACTTTATGAGTGACTTTGTATGTTGTGCTACAAAAAGTCAAACAGTTCAACAATTCCTTTGGACACATTCAAGTACTGTTAAAGAGTTACAACTTTTCATCACATCTCTATCCAGTTTCATCACAATGTCTTTCTTAGCACTCGACTCTTGTTCGTGGCAGGTATGAGACCATTATATTTAAATAATTGATCACTTAATACATATCGATATTCAGTTAAGATATGCATTCCTTTTCAACAATCAATTTCCTTATAATGTAATGATTTCGGAGTAATTTATGAAAATTCGATTTGAAAGAGCTTTTGAATTATTTTCTCATTGATATTTGAAGTTAAATAATATAAGGAAATAACTCTTTCACAATCGATAGATAAGTCATGAAAGTGTGTGTAATCTAATATAGCGTATAATGTAATCGAATTGAGTTTTTTGTATTTATTTTAGTTTTCATGAATGAAGAGAAAGTTACAAAATATATTGTATTCTTTGACAATAGAATGTGTTTGAAAATCGGTGTGATGTCAAGTAAATGACCTTAAGGTAGATAATCCGCAATCCACTACGGGTTGACACAGTAGAAAAAGTTTTCACTTAAAAGGCGGCCCATTTCTTGGCTGAGGGCTATTTCCACAATAGACCTATATATTGATATGCAGACACTCTTGTCGGACTCCCACTGCCCTAAGGGTCAAGCATAAAGTTACAACAGTAGCAAATACTGTTTATATTACAACTCATGCTATACTCATACTATGTAAGTGCTTCTTTACGTTGCATCACTGCTACGCCTATCATTAGCCAAAGGGGCAAGATTTATGTTTCAAACTAAAACCTCAACTTCACTTCTACATCATACTTTAGTTGACTATCAATACTGTTATGTCATGAATACCAACATTTCGTGTCGTATATTATTGTGACTTAACTTCAATCTAATTTTCAGTTAATTTTTTGTTCATCACTTCTTTCCAAACGTTCAGGTGATGATGTTTTGTCCCTCAAAATATTGGCTTAACTGCAATGCATATCATGCTTACAATGAAGTGTATGTGTTATGTGCTTTACCTCAATATTGTTAAATGGGGTGATGGAGAAAACTGATACTATTGTATTATTTTTGTATAAATTATTGTAATGCCGTTTTTAATTGCAATTTCTGGTGAGTAGATCGTGATTTTGAATTAATGTGTTATTAGTTGGCAGTTCTTCTATTGTAAAGCTTGATAAGCAATTTATACGGAAATTCACTCAATAGTTATACTAATGTTGAGCGGATGTTATGGATAATAAAAGGATACATTAATTACAAATAAATATATTTAAATAATAGTTATTTTTATGTATTGATCTCAAAAATTATTGATTTGACATTTGAAAGTTTTTCAGTTACTTATTCTGGTTGTTCTGTAGATAATAAATTTTTGTTGTAAAGACTTATAGAGTTGGATAACAGTATCACAGCTGCAACGGTCATATGTAGGCCTTTTGAAGATTATCTTTCTGTAGTTCACAATATATAGATTGCCTATATTTAGGTTCAATACTGCACTGATTATTGCCATTTTGTCTGCTGCTTATATTAGCTCTTTTTAAAGCTGAAACTAATCCCACTTGAAGTGAGCTTGAATTGAAACGAGTCGTAACAGTGAAACAGTGAAAGGGACAAAATTTGAATGGCTTCAAAAACCTTAAAATAGAATTGGGTGCAAATAATTATAACGATTACAATAAAGCCGAACACCGTTTATATATATTGTGTGCAGTTTTGTAATCAAATGAGTGAGAATATTGGCTGATGTTGTGCTTAATGTTTGACGCAATGCTCACTTTGTTGTGTCTATTCCTCACTCCTCTGACTCTCTTTTGCAATTCTCCCAATTTTCTCTATTTCCCAAAGGCAACGACAGTAATATAGGTCTTCATATCTGTATTTGACGTCTCAATATAAGTTGATCTATCATTTTGTCCCATAGGCCACAATGGATATGAGTTGGATAAATGTAATTTGTCAGAAGGCAGTCAGAATGCCTTTGCCTTCAACTTCATAGTTATACTCAATTCTCTCTACATATAGTTATATAAATTGGTGAATCGGTGGGCAATCATATGAACCACTATCAGGCACTATAAGCATACATAACAGTTATAATGTTATGCAGTTTGCAGTTATGCTACAGTAGCGCACATTCTGTAATAGAGAATACATCCTCCCTCGAGTACATTTGTTAGCTCCACTATTAATACAGTGAAACCACATTTACGTTTAATATAATAGACTTATCTGTCATTTCTAATGCAATACAATTTCATATGAATGTCTTCCCTTTCATTATAGCAAAAATAACTCTTTCCACTTGTTATATATAAATTTAGATCTACATCAAGTTTCTCTTCCCATTTTCCAATTCACTACACTCTATATATAACTTATAATGCAGTCCTTTTTGAATGCTTTGATTCCATAGCCATAAATTCTGTAGTATATAAATCATTTGAAATTAGTGTTTATATTATAATTAAATATATTAATACTTTTGTTCATTTAGATGCTGAAAATGCATTAAGATAAAGAAATTGTAAATTATGAGCCAAAATAATATTCAATTGGATTAATCCAAGTGCACAATAAGTCCAGATAAACTGAACCCCGAAATACTAAATAGACTAAAAGGAGAAATGTTTGCTCATAAAATTATGCCTTCTATGAGGGATACCCTGTTTGGAATACACGTTAACTCAAATGCTTTATTACTCGAATGCGCTCCATTCGGCGCTGTTCTGTTTCTTTGTTTACAGTGCATCACATACTCAACATTTATTTCGACATTTTATTCTTATACTAAAGAACTAGTAGTGTTATAGCAGTAGCACATGAATCGTCAGTACATTTAACCGAATTTGCATAGTTAGCTGTTGTTATACTCTATATATTGAATATTATATGGTTATAGTTATGAGCATAATGTTGAGCATACAGTATTCTGTATTGTAAATGCTAATATGTTGTATGATATCTCTATTATAAAAAGCATTGGAGGCACAAAAGCGAGATATATTTTAATATAAGCTCATATATTGTTAGCTAAAGCTCAAGTGAAGACTCGTTTTCATGTCTAACATTTTTCTGTCTCATTGAAGTTACCCCCCATTCCCCTTGTTATTGCTATGCATATTCAGTCGAGTTCCGGTGCTCTCTCGGGAGTTTGTATTGAATTCTCGGTGATCATCAATGAGCCTCACTCTCTCTTTCTCTCTCTCTATTCTCTTTTTTGGCTCACTCCAAATGCTTCGCACCTCTTCATAATGCCATACGAGCGTTGCACAAATGTGTTGGTTGTGGTTAATGAGACAGACGTTTAAAGCCCATAAAAGCGGTATATCAATGCACATGTATAACGTGTCATTGCATAAATAGTGGCCACAAACCATATAAAGAATAGCACTCTATTTACTACGATTTGCTTTACGAGTAAGCATTATTCCCATCAAAAGTTTATAACTATTCTAATTTGTATACTCTGTAATTGGGGTCTCATTACATTTCTCTTATTATTAATGTTTAATAATTCATCTCTACCTAATTCTATGAACCGCGAAACTAATGCTGTAGTTTTTACCAAAAATTCAATTAGTTTTGAAGTTTATTAATGCAAAATTCATTAATTCATTGAAATATCTTGAAATCTAAAAGCATTAGTTAGGATTTTTTGTGGTCAGTCAAGTTTTCTTCAACAAATTATGTTGAAAATGAATTTCATATTTTAAACAGAATGCAAATTGAATTTTTGAACTCTTGTTCAACGCAAAGAAACATTAAAATGTATTTACAGGTGGTTTTTGGTGCATTTGATTGTAATTGTGTTCAAAGCATCAGATAATTCATTAAACTTGTATGAATTCCTAATATTATTACAAGTTTTACACTTTACATAACTCTTATAGAAGCTATAGTTGAGAGATATATTCAATCATGTAGTGCGTGAGGACTTGATGTCAGGTATTGCATAAACTAGAGATGCAGCTAATTTTAAAACAATAGTAGAGAGGCTGAAATTTATATCAATCATTTGAGAAACGACCTCCAAGTAAGAAGAATCAATATCAATCAATCATTATTAGTGACATAAGGATATAACCTTACGCTAGAATCAATCGTCAACAAACATGATTAGAAACCTACCACAGTTCTGAAGAAATACTATCAAATTTAATACTTATTCGCAGCTTCAAAAGTAAAATTATATTTTTTATACACTCTTTTACATCTACTTCTCAAACATTGAGCAGAAATTTGTCACTAAAATGAGAGCCTAACAAATAACAATGTAGAGAAGATGCTTTTACTTCCCCTAATTTGAATACTGAGTCAGTGTTGGCTCAAATAAGTATAGCTGTTACTTATGAAAGTATATTATATATGAAATAAATCTACATCAATTGTATGCATGTATTTTCTCTTCTTTTTAGTTCATTCTCTATTTTACTTTTCGCTTTTAACTCACATCAAACAAAAATCGATATTTTTCCGAGCGAGTGAAAAATCTTTGCCTCAGGCAAACTAGCGTTTCAGTTAGGTGTGAGTGACGAAAATTTTCAAGCGACATGAATTCAGGCTTAATATCATGCACGCAAAGATCTCAATGAAAGTTTTGCTCAAAAATCTTTCTCTCCAAGAGATCTGGTGTTAGCGGCAAAACATTTCAAATGTTCTAACTTTTGGATAATATTCTGAAAAATCTATCCAATTATTATTACTTATATTACTATTGTTATCATTGTTTTTGTTTTTAAGCGATGTTTATCAGGTTCAGAAATGTTGAAGTAATTAGTGTTGAATATTAGTGAATAAAATTCTTACTTCAATAATAAGTTTTAATCAGAAGTGATATTGTTTTCTTTAAGTTTAGACTAATTATTATAAAGCATTGACATCAATAATGTTCAAATTATCCGGCAATAAAAATTTGGTTTGAGGCCAAAAAGTCTAAAAATCTTTAAAGGCTAAAATCTCTTTAAATGTTTGAGAAGTTGAAGAGTTGTTCAGTTGCACAATATATTTGTATTTTGAAACGTTGAAAGATTTTTTAATGAACTTAAAGCAATTGAAATAACTTTTAGAGAATATTTATATCTTAGCATAAAGTACGTCTCAGTTGATAAAAATAAGATTTTGATAATAGCCTGATTGCGTGCTGACCAGCAATATATTGTAATAATAATTTGAGTATAAAGATCTTGAGCCGCATTTAGCTCTGAAAAGCATAAGATATGAGCAAGATTTCTTCGTTACCTAAGGAAGGTTAAAGTGAGACTACCTCTGAAGAATATTAATAAGGCTAAAACGCAGTACACTTTTTGATAGAAGTTGAACTCGACTTCAATAACATATACGAAATTGTCAGCTTAGCTGTTGATGTACTGAATGTTAGGAGAGATCGTACTATAGCGATAAGTACGGACTTGTAAATGATTGATTTTTCTAAATAAGCGTCCAAACATGTAATTAGATTATATAACATTAATATTATTCACTAACATCACTTGAGTTCAAGCTAAACACTATCTTTCCATCCTTTCGTATTAATATATTTAGATGAGTCGATGATCAACATGACAACCTATTCCGAGTACGTCAACCTTGTCTTTTCTCACGGTTTCCTAACTTCGCCTTTTTTATTCTCAAACACCGTCACTATGTAATAAAATTCGGAGTTAGCTATAAAAGAGAAAACTGCCGCTCTTTCAATGCATCGCCACTCTCTCTATTCCTCCATCAGATTGGCCAAAACTACTGCTGGAACTAATTCAAACTTATTGCTCACTCCAATCGTTCCAAACTATACCAACCTCTCAGTTAGTTTTACAATAGTTTGCATCGAGTGCTCATCCAATTCAGGCAATTAAAAAGCTCTAAATGATAAATAGCTCCAAAAACGCCTTAATTGTTAAAGCTATAAACCATAGATAAGCTTCGATTATAATTGAAGAATAATAAAATACTTCTTTATATTTATAATAGTATTTGTACAGTTCACGAATCTTCATAAGCTATTAAATTCTTTTATTGCTTTGGTTTTTTTGTTGAGAAGCGCCTTTTGAAACAATTGCGCCCAAGTTTACATATTTAATATACGTTCAAATTATATCACAATTCAATGGTGCATACATTTAACATTACTCTCAATTTTTAACAATTTATACATTATATCAAAAAAGTTCTAATCGTAATGTTCTTATAAGAAGTTTTGAATTCAGAAGCGAATGAAGTAGTCTCAGCTTTTTTCTTTGTTTTTACGTCTGGTAAAACAGTACATAATTATTACTTAATGATGTGCTGTGTATTGATGCCTAATTGTCAATTGTATTGTTATTCTACCTCTTTATGAGTTAAGCCGATATTATTCACTCACTTTTATTTCTCTACTAATACGCATATAAACGATACAATAGTTTTAATGTTGCAGTAAATTATTATTTTAAGGCTAATTATTTTAATGCATTGCTATCAACAGGAATTGTTTTTTAAGTGTTCAAAAAGTAAGGAATATTATTCATTATTCAACACTTGTTTTAAAATTTTAAGCAACGCATAATAAAATTAATTGATGAGATGTTTTGAATCTAGATTTGCTTAAATCAAGATAACAACAATTTCAACCTTAAGGCGACGCAATGCTATCAATGCTTTCCCATCAAAATTTATTCAAATAATCTAGAATTCAATTCTTAGAAATTAAAACAATCGATGAATTTCAGTGATTAAATGTTTAAAGTAGTAAAAACTCAATTAATCAGAGTTTGATATAAAGCCTGACACTCTCTGAGGCTGTGATTTGTTATTTAGTTGTAAATAAGATTACACGATGTTGTTTATTGCAAAAATGCGCAGCAATCTAATTGAGTTTAATCTCAATTAAATTTTTGCTCTATATTTAATGGAATATTTTCATTAAAAGGTTGTAATCATATTTTGTTGGTGTTATTGTAGATCACATTCACTGATAAAAAGAATTGAATCAATGCGCGGTAGCAATGATTCAGAGCTTAACTAAACCAAATGTGAGCAAAATTTCTGTAATAAACGTGTTAATAAAGCCTTTTTTACAAAGTTTTTCAAAACATTCAGATTTTCATCAAAGTATTCCGAAAGAATGAAGATTCATAGAAAAGCCGGTTAATCAATCAATTTAATGAAGAATTTAATTAATATATCAAAATTAATTCTAAAATATGATTTAATTTGACAATTTTTTTTCATTTATCACTTTTTTGTCTTATCATTAAAATATGAGATTCTCTCCAATGATACATAGAATTGCTAATAAAATATCGAATTCTTCAGATAGTTTTACTAATTTCAATGGTTTCAAAGAGGAATTCTAATTAAAAAAAATATAATTAATTAAGTATATTATAACTATCATAACAGAGAATTTGAGAATAAATTGAAGAATCCATTGAATGATGGTCTCACATATATAATAAATTCAAGCCTTTTCCTCATTGTATTTAACCTTTGACTTACTTAATCATTATTTGCGTTATTACAACCATTTTTTACGAAATAATATTTTATTTTTTGAGTTTATATTCTACAGTATTGGCATATTTTCAGTTTTTCATACTATTAGGCTTAACTTGTTTTTTTCTTATCTTTTAATTAATATTTTATCATTGATCAAAGAATTCCCATTTAGTTTATTATTCATAATTATAATTCATTATATTCTTTAACACTAATGAACTTTTCAATTTGAATTGAATAATAATTAAATCCAAGATTGAAGAGTGAAATAAGTTGAAGTTATTTCAAAATACAATGTAATGTGTATAAAAAGGTGGAACTTTCTCTAACAATATGCTACTACTGCTAACTTTCAACTTCTAAAACATATTGTATAATACAGTAGATCTCATTCATTGTATTTATTGTATGCAGACATTCATGCGCTCAAAACTCTAGAATTTCAATGATTTAACAATGATGTCAATGATAGACCGATGACTCCAATCGAGATATTCAGCTGAATTAATATTAAAAAATGTGAGGAATTAGGCGGCAGTGAGTACTCACGCACTTGAATTACGACTGTCGTCTCTATCACTGATGATGAGAAAAATATAGAATATATAATATATATATATTACTAAGCAAAGCATGAAGACTATATTAGATACGCTTCAATGAACTAATATAATTGTAACAATATATTCTTTTTTGCATATAAATTATTAGCCATTATTATTCTTTCGAAATATATACTCCGGAATATCCAAACACGTCATGTAAGGAATTCAAAGCTTTTCTCTCAACGTTAAAGTTATTTTTGATCGATTATTGATCTATCATTCAGTGTATGCCTACTATAATAATGAATAAAATTACATGCATTACATGCTTGGCTTCTTGTTTACAGAGATATATCCAGTTAACTGAATATAAATCATTACCTTTTTCAACAAAAACGCATAATTCACACATCATTTCAATTTATTAAATGTGAAGTAAATTAACATATTTTCACGGATGTCCTCTATTAGGGCTCATAAATGATGTGACACTAAATTGCTTTCTATCCTTATTATTATTCTTTGTTCCCTAAATTACACTTATCTTATCTTTTATTATTTAAATTAATGGATTTGAATATTAAGTATCAGTAGAATTGTTCAACTTATCTAAACCACTATACAGTACTTGCTTTCTTATGACTGAATAAATCATAAATACTGCACAATAACTACAAATTCTTGAAATTTTTCAGCGAAATTCCATCTCTAGATATTATACTTTTGATAAGACATTTGGATACTGTATTTCTAATTTATTTTATATCAAACATTACTCATATTTAAAATGCAATAAATTTGAATATGATATAAATCTGAAAATACACCAAAATATCTGTAAAAGTTTGAAATTGTTGTCTGCATTCATATAATTCATTTATTCACTCAAATAATATACTTTCGAATTCATATAAGTTTAATCATTATTCATGAAAAATTCCCTCAACTTTTCTTATTTTAGTGGTATTGTTGTTCTTCACTATAAACAAATCTATGAAATAAAATCTTTTTATATCTATAAAATAATTATCCGAAGCGAAAAACAAGTTATTAATTTTATTTTTGTTAATTATTTAAGAAAAACTTAAGTAAACAAATATTCCTTCAACAAAAACATCTCCATTAATATCATATATTGTTTTCATCAAAAGTAGGAAATCAGGAAATAATTCTAAAATAATACAATTAATATTCATTGAATTTCACGACAATAGAATTTTTCTTCTATTTGTTGAATAATAGCTTTTGAAGCAAACAAATAGTTATAAAATACTCAAAAACAGTGATAAAATTTGATTGAGTAGAAGTGTTGTAAATTATTTAACTATGTATTATTCGATAGATTAATAGGATAAAGCTTATATTTCACAGGTTTGAATTGAATTGATGAAAATAAGACAATATTTATCTCAAAGCATTAAAAATAGCAACTAGAATAAAACAAAATTATTGATTTGAAAAATATTTGAAAATGATTCATTTGAATTGCGCATTAAAATAACATACCAGTAATTCGGAACACAATAATGTTTATTATATAATAATTTGTTAAATCTAAATATATCGTGAAGATGAAGCATTTCTTATTTGTTCAAAAGCAAATAGCATGCGCACAATACTTAAATAATAAAAGAGATAACCTTCGTTTGATTCTTTTTACGCTCTACAACATAGTCTGACTCTCTATTTTTACTTTAAGAATGCGTATTCGTTGCTTTTATGCTTGTTGAGGATCAATAGGTCATAAAATCTTCCTACTGTAGCAGTTTTAACAATTGTATAGACATAATATGTATATCTTTTAACAAGTGTGATAAGTTGGTCATTGCAAATTTGCGTCACACTAATCATGTATTTGCGTGATTTCAAAGCCCTATAAACTTCATACAGGCTTCTTATCTCGAATCGAATGTCGATTTTATGCATTGGGTATCAATTATTCTAACTATTGGAGAATGAAATTCTTTGGATTAATTATACTATTTCTATTCATTTAAACCTCTAATAATAATATTCAACTTAATTATATTTGATGTTGAGTTGAGAAACCATATTCTGTTTTAATATTTATAGCTTTTCAATGAAACCAAATAATTAATTTCCAAATTACAAGAATGTATTTCATTATTGATAAAAGGAATGAATCATTTTCTGTTATTATTTACTATTTTTTGTTATAGACTGAGTTCACAGTTTGAGAGTAATTCTGATAAATAATAGTTAGGAAAGATGTTGACCGTGATATTATATGCGCCCGATTCGTATTCCATTAGGAATCGAATATTTCTAATAGAGAAGTAGTTAATCTTGTAGAGAATCTCTCAGTTTTGGCGATAATGCTCTCACATAGAAAACCGGCCACTTTTTTACTGATTGCATAATGCAGTGCCGTTTATGCGAAGTGTGAGTGAGGTATTGGGTTAGAGATTGATTCTTTTCAGTGATGCCGTAAACTAATCCACTTGTGTTTTGTTGTGGAGGTATAACAGCGAGTGGAGCACACAATTAGTTTTGTAATGCTATCAACACATCTGCTGTTTGACTCATAGCATACCGTATATCCCAGTATATGATTCTATAAAATGAACTTTTCATTCATTCTGGATTCTATCCATTTTCCACTAGCATTAGTAAGTTATAAGTTTTTTGGTTCAGATAAAAACGTTGTTCTGCTCGAGTTCATAAAATATGCTTTAGTGGCTTCCATGAAATCGCTTTTACCCGGAAATTCATAGCTGAGCAGCAGTGCCATAACCAAACTCAGAGACACTGCCATCAGTTGTGATTCAATGCAAAAAAGATATGATGTCCTCTCAATAGCTAAAGAATGGTTCGGTGAATGATTTCTTCTCATCTATAACATGTCGATTATGGTTTTTGTGGATTACAACTAATATAAGTAATACTAGTCATAGAGTAGTTGAGGAGTGGAAAGAGTGGGCCATTTTTTGTCTGCACAAAAAACTGTTTTCTGATATTTTCCCCACACATAGACTATGTCCCCCTCAACAAGAGGGTGACTCTGATAAGAAAACGGAAACTAAGGTATATCATGAGACTCGATATTTTCTAGTATCGAATACATCCTTGTAGTGAACAGAGAAGTACACACACTGTGATCTCTCTCTCTCTCTCTCTCTCTCTCTTACTCTCCTAAAAATATTGCTATTCCATGATTTAGGAACGCTATCGTGAGTTAGTATCGTCGTTGAGTGGTTAGTCCTCTGCATGACTTGTTCATAAAGTATGTTTTATTGAAATTTGTTGTTTTCTCTCATGCGAAAGTTATTTTATAATTTTCTTCATGCGTTATTGCTTTCAAAGCTTAGAGCTCGAGGAAATTAAATGCGAGAGAGAGAGAGAGAGAGAGAGAGAGAGACGAAAGATGAGATTATGTGACCCTAGAGTGTGCATGAGTTGTATTCATTCAATCATTTGAAAAGATGGGCAGTTTTTCAAACAAGATCCTCAATTAGAAAGTGGGCTAAGCCTGAGCTTATTTGAGTCAAAAGTAATACCAGAATATTTCAATGTTTAGTGTTTACATTTGTAGCACAAAAAAGTGATGTTCGCATATTTCAAACTTACTGTCAACTTGTTTTATTTTGGTTGAACACTGTATCAGGTCCAAAAGTTTCTAAAAAAGCTGACACTATCATTCCGAAGTGTCCGCTTTTTTGGATTTTATATACATACATAAGCTCACTGAAAAGCAGCTCTAAGGCCTGATAAGAAGGTTGTTTGCCTGCGGGATGTGAGGCAGGCTATTGCTATAGCTATGACTACTTTTCAGCTTTTATAAAGTATAACAGGATAGAGACTTTGATTATGCGATCTGTTGATGTAATGCTGTTGAATCACAGGTTCACTTCATCTTTAAAATTACTCACTTCTCAATGTGTTGTCATTATTCTCATATTGACATCGGCTTCTCCATCAATATCACCATTCACTGAATACTTCTCATATTTGTTTGTTTGTGCTTTTCTTATGCATATTTATAAGTTCTAATGTTTTTCTTTGAAATTTGACCCATAGATGTTCTGCTTTTTTGTTATATACTATTACAAAAGTCTACCGCTAAGTCTTCACAATCGCATTAAACTACAGGTTACTATTTCTCCGATAAATGATCTGTTTTTGAATTTAAGGAAAAATAAAAATTAATTACATGTGCCATCAAAAGAAACAAATGAACTTAATATGTCATTACTTTTGGTGTTTACTTTAAAGTCAAATTTATTATTTAAGTTTCAAAGTAAGACCACATATAGTGAATTTTGGTAAATCGATTGAAACCGAATTACTAACAATTATATTTTTGAACTTTTCGAGTGAAAAATTATTTGTCAATACCATATTGGAATATAAGTCGAGTCAAGTGTCCATTAGATGTTTCGATTGATACCTGTATGCACTTATATTATTGAAGTTGACTCAACGTTCGAGACGAACCCATTTAGTTTTATTGCTACGAAATGGAGGTAATAAATAAATATATATATTTATTGCAAATTTAGAGTTTATAAAATCCTAAAGTCATTAATACTGAGACATAGTTGAAGATTAAGAAACTATTTATTCAATTGAAAAGGACTACTATGAATATTGTTTTTATTTGTAGTTGTGTTTAATATTATTAGCTGTTAATAATCTAAATGTTATTTTGATTTTGTTCGTATGTTTCCTAAACATATCATTGTAGATGTTTGTAGTGTTTCTCAGGTATTTCTTTTAGTAAAACTAAGTTAATAGCAGTATCATTAGCAGAGGCTCCTCCTTAGCAGGGAATGAGTGGATGGGACAGACCCTCACAGTCCCCCAATACAGGCCCCATAGGGTGTCATCATCACTCATCCCATGCCAGCAAGACTTTGCTTCTTCCTTTGCTCACTGTCTTTGCCTCATATTCTGAAACTTTGATTCTCATTCCTATGAGTGCTGTGTTTTTGCTCTTTTTATACCTTCAATGTGTTCTTATGATTCATTGTTTCTTACATTGGAATCTATGACTTATTTCACTTATTTAACTATTTATTATTTATAACGTTTTTGAATTTGTTTTATTAATTTTATTGCAAGTGTTTTTATCATTATTTATTTTCATGTTTCATTGAATATTGTTTAAGTGTTGCGATTTTGATGTTTTCTACAGAACAGAATTAGAAGTAATTGCGAACTTGAATTTACCATTGGTTGAGAGGAGGGAAACAATTTTCATCATTTAATAATTTGTTTCATTATAAAGTTCAATAGAGTGTCTTATGTGCGAAAGCACTTTACAAATGCTGGTTCAGTGAATTTGAGTTAATTTAAAGCATGAAGTTTTGAAGTAATGAAGATTCTATTAAACGAAAGCTATTATTGGGACGAAAAGGTGTGCAGAAGTTTTTTTTACTAAATAAAGAGAATATTTATTAGTTACTGAATAGTGAAGACTTATTAAAAAGAGAGAGAAAGATAGAAAGAGAAGGCACGAAATGTTGCGGACAGATTCTCCGGCAGGAACGCCAACAACATTGGTAGGTGTATTATCACTATATATCACTCATGCCGAAAAGCAATGAATAGTGGTCTCGCATGTTATCTTCCTCTTAACCTTTCCCTAATTTCATTTGAACAAAAACATAGCATCACTAAATCATGTCTTTCAATGTTTCAATTCGACATTTTTCTATTAAAGCATCGCCTTTTACTTTTATATCTTCATCTTAGTTGAGTTCTTTGCCCCCATTAAATTGTTTGTCCTGTCACGTATCGCATCTTAGTCTATGAGATTTTTCTTACGCTTTTCCCGTGAAAACATCCTCTTTTCTGGTCATTTTTCCAATTCAGGGCATTGAACTAACACTAAGTCACTGGTTTTGATTTTCATTATCTATAAGGCAATACTTGATATTTTTGCATCATTTCAACTCCTTATCTGCTTTCAACCAAAAACCGACTTATGTTTAAACTAAGAAAAAATCAAATCATTTCTCTTACTTTTGCATTACTAATGTTAGAATGAAAAGCGATTACGAGTAGTTTATATAGCATTTCATTCTCAATAAGCTTTATTTTGAACTTAATAAAAAATTTCCTGAATGATATTTGAAGTTAGTTTCGTTAGTTTCAACTTTTTTCGCATGCACTGTTCACTTAATGACTTTGACTCATTAATGGTGTGACAAGAATATTGTTTTTTGGCTTCACTGATGTTTATGGCTCTGTGAAAAAATCCTTATTCATTCTCTATCTTTCAACTATTGTGATATTAAACTCAATCTGATAAGAATTATGGTCACCAGAGCCAGAACCATAAATGAATATTTATTGGTCGAGCATTAGTTATGGTTCAATGTGTTGTTACATAACTTAATAATCGCGTAGATAATCGTCACAATTGTTATAAGCGTCACAAAACTATGCAATGAAAGCCCTTTTTCCATATCTGCTTACTTTACACAGTAGTTATATTTTCTGTGAAATCAAACGAAACACATCCAAAAGCTAACACATACATAAACTATTGTATAACCGAAAAAAGCCGCGTCAAATGTCACGCTTGGGGTAATCAAAGAGAAAAAGCAAATTTAGTCACGCAGTTATCCACCTTTTTTAGAAGCATCCCTTTTAAATTACACTCTCTTTGTCACTCTTTATGGTGAATACTCTCTCAAAATTAATTGTCAAAAAACATCTAATTTAACAAGTTTAAAAACCTATCGCACTTCACAATTCCATTAACAAAAATTATTTCAATTAACTTATCTTCACTTTCAATTCATTCTATCAGATTTTTTGATGAAAAACTATTAACTTTTCACTATTTGAGAAACTAATTAACCCGTTGTTTTTACTTTCTTTGATTCATTAGTTTAAATAATAAAATTAACACCGAATTCGTGAAGATACTTAATTTTCATTTTTTATTCATTTTAAATGCGATTATAAAAAACAAAAATTAATTTCAAACCATGTTATGGTCAAAGAATCACTTGAGTCAAGAAACGCCTTGATTTCAAATTCTTCAATCTATTAATCAAAATGTTTACAAACATAAACTTAAGTCGATATAAATTTACTCTTTATTATCATGTTTTTAAATAATTTCTTATTAATAGCTTTAATTGAACTTAAAATATAACTTTTATGAAAACGGAATGAATATATACTTCAAATTATCTGTGAATTTACAAGATTCAAGTGCTTTCATGAATTCAAATCTAATTTATTTACATAAATTTGAAATAAAGGCATTCGATACATGTTTTTATAGAAATAGGTGTTGAAAAGGATTTTAAAGTTTCCTTTCTTTGGGTGAAAATCTTGCATTATTTATAAATTTTATAAATGGTTTGAAATTTATTCCTTATAATAAATGCAGAGTCAGAAAAATAAATTTGGTTCTGAACTCGTATTCAATTCTCTGAAATCGATTTATAAAAAGTGATGAAAATTTGAATCAAATAAAAACCTATTATTCCTCAATAATCACACTGTTTGATGAATAAAAAGAAGTTTCATTTGATTTTGATAAACATCTATCTCTAACCGTATAATTAATTACTATTATATGAGCTCAAAATTGAATTTATTAACTACCGAATGTGAATTTGATCACTTTTACTATATGTTGATTATGTGAAGTGTTTTGCTCAAAATTACAAAATATCAAAAATAATTGTCTACAATTGAGAAAATTATAAGTGATCCGAAAATATGATATAACAATTTATTTCTATGTTTTACAATATTAAGTGTTACCACTGATTAAGTTTTACATGATGTTTTCAAAAGTATCTTAGTTAATTTTTTGGGCTCAGATCTCAATAGGTTAGATTGATTGCTATCATTAAATTTGTATAAAGTCTTAAGGTTTGAGATACTCCTTTTGAAATTAAAAATTTGTTTTGGGGTCTTTTTAAAGCAAACGGTTGCAAAGAATTAGTTAAGCTGAACACTTCCACAACACATTAAAAAAATTACCCAATAAATTATTTCGGTTACTGAAAAAAATTCACGAGTAAACACTAATCAAACTTTTAATTATAAAAATTTATGGTCAAGAAGACATTTTTGCATAATAATTACATAAATTTGTAGAAAAGACTAACGACCCTTTTGTATTAAACAAAGAACTTTGTTTGAACTTCAATTAAACTTTTGTTAAAATAAGTTGTTTAACTTTTAAAGATATATCTCATGCATACTTTCACAACAACTGAATCACTTTTTTATGTATTAATTTAGATTCAAAATCATTTAGCGTTAAAATGTGAATATTTTAAAAATGGATTTAAACTTATTTTTGAATTGTGACTCAAATGGAAATTTTAAGTTTCTTCAAAGAAATCACTGCAAGATTTCCTAGTTTTAGGAAATCTAACTTTCGAGTAATTGCTGTTATTGAATGAAATTTCACTAAGTTTTTTGTAATTCATTTCTTTCTATCCTAAAGCTTTTGCAGTATTGTTCAAGAGAGTGATCAATTTTATTCTCATAATTATTATTTTGACAATACTTTGTGCAAAAATTCTTTAACTTTATTTTGGATTATCTGATTGTTATTGTCTTTTAACAAAAAGAAAAATCTATCAAAAAAGTGATTGCAATAGACTTTCATCAAAAGTAATATTGAGTTTAAGAATTTGTCAATAGCTTTCTTTTTATCAAAACAATGCTAATGTTTTTACGAGTTTATAACATGAATAGATTGTAAATACCATTCCATACGAATAGGATGTCTATAATTAAATATCTTGTAATTTTGGTATTCTTAGAGTTGTTTTTATTTGGCTAAAGGAATGTGGAGTTATGTATTCCATCTATTGAGCTGTTCTTTTGAATAAAATTGGAACTAAATTTTTGATTCTACTTCTTGAGATGCTTTAAATTGATTTAAAACTGTAACTTATTTAATGCTTCTGTTAAGTTCTTATAGTTCTTATAGTGGGCGTAAAACGAAGTCTTATGTGTAATACTTCACAGTTTGAAAGCATAACAATATTCGCCTCTTTCCCTCTTTTCTCTTTCACTGTGTTAAACCTGTGTTACAGACAGTCTGCTTTCATAATAATTTGATTCTATTGTCAATGCTTTTTATCTCATTTATACTTTTTTATTATAGTGATAATGTTAAGGATGAGTGCTTTCACTCGAAATGCTACTCACTTTTATAAAACTTTTGCTTAA
The DNA here is from genome assembly GCA_034694065.1 of Camisia spinifer. Classification (NCBI taxonomy): domain Eukaryota; kingdom Metazoa; phylum Arthropoda; class Arachnida; order Sarcoptiformes; family Camisiidae; genus Camisia; species Camisia spinifer. The sequence goes on from JAQFXV010000158.1 coordinate 21,928, forward strand.
ATCCCAAATAATGTCAGCACAAGTAAACAATAGTCCAATTTGGGTTTCAGTATTTGATGTATTGGATTACAAATAATTATGATTATTAGCAATCAAATATCGATATATCAATGACATTAGATTTATGTGAACTGAAAGAAATTAGCGATATTTATAAATACATATGTAATGTAAAGATAATAAGATGCACCTGTTTTTGCTTTCGGAATAATTTATCCGGAAATGATTTCTAAAGTTCGTTTAGTGAGCTCATGATTTTTATGTATCATAGATTATGTAATCTGAGGTATTCAATCAAAAGTATTTCTCTCCACCTTTTCTCGGATAATAATAGGTTTGAGATAGATTTTTTCCCAGCAAACTCTATACACTTATGTGGTAGCAGTACTGCATCCCATTAGGTTCGGCCCATTATGCCATAGCGTTATTAGCGATTGGCATTCGAGGAGGGGATCAAAGAAATTACATTAACGATCATGTTCATGGTCTTCATGAGCCTATCCATATATTTTTATATTGTTTTAAATTTATTCTATTCCTAAAAATACAACGACTCTTCGCTCGTTAGCTTGAATTTCCATAGGTATAAAAGCGTCGATAATTGCTATGCTTATTGACAATGGAAATCAAGCGTTTAGTGATGGCTTAATGATAACTTAATAACTTTACATTACATACAACAATAATATTATGTCAAATGAATTGAGCAGTTGCTAAACGTCAACAAATTATTTGACTTCATTTCATTGACAAAAATAAGAAACCATTGCTCTCGAAAGTGATAGTTTCCACTTTAACAGCTTTTAAACCTTTAATTTGTTATATGCGTCAGTCATAGGAGAAAATGGTGTGCAATATAAAGAGTCTGTCATACTATGATTCATATAATTGGATGGAAAAACATTAAATTTTTTAAAGCCATACTTTGCTTTTCAATACATATTATATCGTGAGAGATAAGAATTTTTCCTTTATATGCAATGTGGGGCACAATTTTAAACGTGCGCCCGTGGGGTGCGTTTTATGTACATAACTAATACTGAATGCTAACCCTTACGAACTTTGAGTGCGATAATGTTTTCAAAAGTATTCATTTATATTGTTGTTATTCAGCATTGACTATTCTAGCAATTTATGTGAATAGAAAATTTCAGATATACTCTATTTTAGATCCATTAGGGGTTTCATATTGTATGCCATGTTATGAGATTAAAGTTTATTTTACGTGAGCTTTATGTTCGTCTTTTCTTATGAAAAAAATTCTGATAATGCAAATTGTTTAGATAGACATGCGATTCATCATATATTTACTTAATGGCATTTCACAAAAGAATTCAATGACTTTATAAATTAAGTTCTTTAATAACTATTCTTAAGAAAAGAAATTTTGTCAAAAAGCATAACGAGAAAAATATGCCTAATTTTTGTAAATTACAAAACATTTTTGAGTTACATTGTTTTAAATGATAGAAAATTATTATAATGTATTACTTTGTAATAAATATTCTGTATTTCTGAAGTATCATTACTTCTCTATTACTACATTATGTTTATTTCCCTTAATGTACATTAGAATTATGCTATCATTATAATAGAGAAAGAGAGAGAAGCAAAGAAAATAGTCGGCCATCCATTTCTACGACAGTTAAGTTGAACTAATTTTGGTTTTGAAGCATTTAATGGTCTGATCTGTGTTGTGCTACATAATTGCGACATTTTCATTGGAACGTGCGATTGCATACATAACGAAGTAACTAAATGATAGGGGATTTGATATTTACTATACCCCTCAAATGGGTATTGCCATTATATTTACCGCCATTCAACTAAGAGTATCCATTATAATAAGCAGTGTTTAGTTCACTTTTTTTCAAACGACTATCTCCTCCCAAGTTTTGCATTTAATTGCATCCTAACCCATAAAACAAATCGTCTTTTGCTCTAACTTTACATATTCACCTGCAATAAATATATGCTTTGATTATAGATAGGAAATCAAAATATGCGCTGCAAATTATTCTGTAAGTGGATATATAAGAGAAAATCAAAACCAAAATCAACTTAATTTATATATTTTTTAATATATGAGCACTCGGTGTAGGGGATATTTTAGCATTGAATCATAATGTCATTCATTATTACAGGTAATTTCATTGATAGTGATCAAAATAACATGTTTCGTATTCTTGGAATTTATTATTTATATATTAAGAATTCAATACTCAAACTCTTTAACAATTTACACAACATTTTCCAATTTTACTTTATTTTTCTTCAAATTTATTGTTTTAATCAAAGCTAAACAAATAATTTCATATAATTTTTCATTTGAATTGTCTTTTAGAATAGTTGAACTCTTTTCTCTATAAACATAATTAAGTTATTAGGAAGGGTTGAAAACTCAAAACGAGTGGGGAATATATTCTTTTTGACTCGAAAATCGCTTTCCTGTTATTAATGTGCATTTCAATGATATATCTGATCAAATTTTGTCAATTTATGTGTGATTTCAAATTAAAGTATAGGATAGGAATCAAAAATTTTACGAGAGCATATCCTTTGAGATTCAGTGGGATAACCACCACATTCATGAACTTGAGTAAAAACTGTGAAATCTTGGCAATTAACCAAATCATTAAAGAATTAATGATATGCTATGCACTAACCTTTAAAGCATAACCTCCATCTTTTCTCTTATTTACTATTAAGCTTTTGTAACCAAAATTTAATAGTGAAATAACAAATTATTCCTTTTGTATTATAACATTAGAAATTGTGGGTCATTTTCACGCTTATGTTTTTGATAAAATTAATTATCATATAATTATTATCAGTGATTCTCTATTTGAGCAAAAATGAGTTTTAATACCTGTTCATTATATTAGGAATATTTTATTAGCCAGAAATATACTAACAATTATGGATTTAAATAAGCTATTTCGGGATCAATAGGGAATAATGTTGTCACTAAAATATATTGAAATTCTTCTCCTCGTCTAAAATAAGACTAATATTTTATTCGATTGCTTTCTATATAACTATTAATTTTATTTGTTTTTATAATCACTTTTTCCAATTCAGTCTTTGTCAAATCAGATTCAGATTTTCTCAAAATCCTTGTACAAAAACTTTTATGATTTTTTGAGTTCGATGCCTAAATTTTTTTGGGTACTATTTGAGTCTTCCATCAAAATTCCAAAAAGTCCTAAAATAACCAAAAAATGCAGAGAAAATGAGCCAATAAAGGTTATCAAAATCTAATCTTTTGTTTTGCAAACTTTGACATACTGTAGCTTCATATTAACAATTATTGATAAAGTTAGTCTAAATTCTAGAAATCCTTGTATTTGAATAAAAAGCGATATAAAAAAATTGTAAGTTATGTCAGACGCCTTCTGTTAATAATCAGCTGCTCTTCATTTTAAATAATAAAATTTCTTTAAGAGGTTCAGAAAAAATTGATTTATTTAATAAAGATGTAAATTTTAGTTATACTTTTATTCGAATACTTCTATAATGAAATACTACTTAAAAATCGAGAATTGAGTATTTGAATCAAATTGAGCTTAAGTTACATTTGACTTATTGAGTTGAATTGGAAAAAGTAACAAAAGGAAGAGAAACCTAAATTCACAACACCATCATATGGTTTTGAGTATAACCGGCGCTTTTGGTCACAGCAGGTATTCCTTGTAAACCACACCACAGGGGTTCTGAAATTAACTTTCCATCGCTTTTTGTCCGGTAATTGTTTGTAGAGCTCTTAGTTGCCAATCACTTGCCTTCTGCTAATATCATTCTTTCAATGCATATTCAAACTAACGAAACAACAATCAAAGTTTCAGTTATATTTCTTCCTTGTCTTCGAAACTTATTATTTTCCTCTCACAGAAATAAAGGTTAGCGAAGACAAGCAGAATGAGCGAGTGACCAGCCCTTCATTTGTTTTCAACACAATATTCAATTGCCTTCTCTCTCTCTCTTTTCATAAGACTTTTCTCTTTCGTATGAGATGTATGTTATCTTTTCTACAATAATTGCGTTGCTTTTGCTCTCGATTTTCATTTTGAAGTTAAATCTTTTTTTGCATTCATCCAAAGTTTAAATGTCTTGAAACGTTTGACATAACCATAAATTGAATGCTTTTTTAAAGAAAGCAATGATTGAATACTAACTGTACTCATTCTAAATAACTTTTCATAATTTGTTTTCAACAATTTTAAATATATAAATAATAATTTCTTGCTCTTCTCTGTTCTGCAGTTAATGAGTGATATGAACTTAATTTTCAATTCAATGTTTTGCTCAAACCTCTTAAGATTTATTCAATATGAAGAACATTTTTAGTTCGTGATAGAAATACTATTAAGAAGCTTAAGAAAAGTTTTAAAAATTAAATAACTATAATTAATTCATTTTGAGGTCTATTGATTTCTATAATTCTGAGCTACACATACGGCACCACTAAAAAGATAATTAATTAGGATATTAGGTTAGATTCAGAAGAAGATAAATGGTGTGAGAGATAGAAACCTAGAATAGAAATATTTCGAATTCAGTGAACTGTATGCTCGAAATGAAAATCTTACAAAACAAAAATTATGACCCAATCATTTACTGTATATCAATAATCTAATTTACTTTTCGTTAGATTAGATTCGATTATATCATTAACTCGATAGTATTTCACACGTGAAATTGATTTCAATGTTTATACAGGTTATGTTCATTTTAATGTTGAAATTATTTTAAAAAACGATAAACTTTCTGAAGTTCAGATTTGGGATAAATAAAATTATTATTTGTAATAAGTTTTTGGGGTTAGTCTGATAGTCAATATACCTATGAATGCAATCACAGAAATGAAACTACAGCTATAACTGTATAATTTCTCTAATTAGTTTACAGGGCATTGACAATCACATTAATTTACCTGAGCTTTCTTTTTAAATGATATCATTATCCATTCGATCAAAATTCATTCAACTTAAAAACTGAAGCAAATTTATGTTCGAGAATATATTCTAATTACTAATATTATTGTAATCAAAATGATAAGCATTTGATTATCGGTATTATTGGTATTGCTTAGAGTATTATAACTTGAAAATGTCACTTCTAATTAGGCTTAATGTATGAGCTAGAGTGCAATGGTATGTCATAAACCCATTTGGCCATTCACATTGTCGTACCAGAAATAGACTTTTCTTGATTGTTATCACTGAGAGTGAGTTCGGGCAGTTTTATTTGTTGTCAATATGTAGTTACCTTGAGAAATGACATGCACACAGATAAGGCTTCTTTTCCAGCACATTATACTCGAATGCAGGTGAATCTTGATTTGAAACTTTTTTACGGGTTTTAATATTATTGCTGGTTAACTGAGTTGTAAATCTGCCTATTCGTCGCTCTTCTTAGCACAAAAAGCTAACTTGTTTATCGAAAGAAACTATCTTCCCATACAATTCTAGGAAAAATCTTCTCTTAGTAACAAAGAAAAAACCAATTTAATACTATTATGAGTCAAAAAAACTTTTAAAGCTAAATAATTGGAATCTCTAAATCTCTGATTGTCTGAATAATTTAATTTAACGAGTTCTTAATATTCGTTCTAATTGGGAATAATCCCGCATTCAATCAAAATATATAGAGTTATTTTAATTAATACAGAGCATCGAATTCCCAATAAAGAGATAAAATATTAATTTTAGAAATAGTCAATTTTTTGTGTCAAAGTTACTCAAAATCAACTTCATATTAATTCAATAATTTATTGCTCCGATAATTTTTTGATTTTCATTGTTAATTATCGTTTTCATCAAAATAGATATTTTTAGATGCGATGATTTTATTAATGATCTCCAAAATATAAGAATGAATATCATTTTTTAGAACATAAGTTTCTGGCTTGGAGTCAGTGGTGTTGATAAAGAGATATAAGTGTTTGAGCGGACATTTCCGCTGAAGAAAATCATTACTGCATTCTTGTAATGAGATCTTTTTCTAAAGTAGAACAACAGGTGGCTTTCCATAGCAATTGCTATGCATTTGATTTTCATATCCTGTTTGAACTGATATTTTAATACAAAAAAAATGATCATAAGAAGGTTGCTCTTTGAATAAATTCAAGAATTATGTAATTCACTTAAGAATTCACTCTGGGAGAGAAATAGAGAAGAAAGTGGGCTGTGCTGACAGTCTAAGACTATTTTCAGTTTTAAATTCGAAATAAATTATCATTTTTAGCTTTATTTAAGTCTAGAATTCGATTTGATTTTTTCTAATGTTGTTGAATGCCTTCATTGATAGTTTACCACTATTTTGTTCCAAATAGTTATTTGAATTGATAGCTTTTGAAGTTTTTTCTTATATTTAATGAATTGCCTAAACTAATTACTGTCTTTTTTAATTTGAATGGAATGTTTGACAACTTATTATTTTTAATTATCATTAATCGTTCGATAAGTCGAGTTCAAAAATACATAAAATCGTACTAAGAATTCGTGAACTTCATTATAGTTATAAAATGTTTGAAACCCAAAATTTAATGTGAAATTGAAAAAGCGCTCATTTAAGATAAATTATTTGTAGTTAAAGTTTATTTTCCAGATAAATTATTTAAGCTCAATATAACTCAATTTGAAGAAAACCTCCATAAAAAGTAATGCGATGAAGAATTTAGAAATAATTGAAAATAGAAAGTTAGGCAATCTTACCCTCAAAGGTGTCAATAGAGAACGATTGTTTTCATTCCCGATTTACTTCCCTATTTCTCACTTTTCAACCTCACTGATAATAACTTTTTTGCTTTTACTGGTATTACTATACAGTACAGCAGAACTCTAACGCATTTTTAAAGCATTCAGAAAATTGAATAAATCGAATGAAAACTTGGATCCAAAAATTTTGTATTCAATTCAGAAATCTTATTATATTAATCTGGTTTTTAATAGCAGAGAAAAAGTTGATTTTTATTACACTTAGTAATAAACTATGCAAATTGCATGACATGATATATGTTTAATTTAGTTTTTCTGAATTCAAGGGTAAAATCCAACATTATTCGAAAGTTACTTTAAAATACAGATAATTAATATGAAATATAATCTGATCAAATTTCAAATAATTATATATCTGTTCAAAATTCTCAACATATAAACAGATTAGCCTTAAATTCCTAATTTTATTTTCTAGGCGTTAGGGATATCTCAAATTCATTCAAGATATTCAAATGAAATACTAGTAATTAGATAATGTTCTAAATAAGGATTACTTATACTTTTTATTGTTGTTGAAATTTCAGTTATATTTCGATTTTTGATACGCCCACTATTAAGAGTTTGCAGTGAATTAAGCTTTCATATTGATAACAACTTTTTTAGTGAATTTATTGAATGAAAAATAACTTTATTTGCTTTTTAAGTGAGGATTTCAGGAGAAATTTTTTTCCAATCGATTTCCTGATACTCTACAAATAATCTTTGTAATAATTCTGAATTATGAACTCATTTAAAATCAATTACTTTTTAGTTATTTAATAAATAAATGTGCATTAATATTAATAATCAATTCAATTTTTGATCATTTATCATAGATTCTAGTTGTGAAATGAATTTATTTAAAGATTTGTTTTATGTAAACCTCTTAAAAACATCAAACTTGAAAATAGTTTTCTACCATTCCTTTGAAATTGACTTAAATAATGGCTGTATTTAACTTAACAGAAAACTAAAAACCCTTATCAAAGGCAAAAAAAGAAATGCCATAAAACATTATTTAAATATATAATTACCTGTAAACCAATATCTATTAGTAGAATTTTGAGTGAAATTCTTTCATTGAGATAGAAGTTTGGAAAGACATTATCAGTTTATTCGAATTAAAACATCTAAATAGAAAAACTTACGCAATTTAGTACTAATTATAGTAAAAGCGGTAAATTGTTCACAAATTTTATTGATTTTATGATATATAAGTCATTTGAACTAAAGTACAGGTATTGAGTTATGCAAGAATTCAAAGTTATATTAATTGTCAAACAAATTAAACATATTTTAACCTATGATTAGTATGTTTTATTCATTCTCCTATAAAGTATTGATAGAATAAGTCATTAATACTTTTTTTTGTGTAAATTCATAATACCGGTGATTATCATTTTTGAAAGCGATGAAAAAATTCAATCACCAAACCATCCAATATTGATAACTATTTATACAAAGAGAGACTATAAAATTTATATTTTGTTAGATTCTCATTATATCAAGTGATTCTCTTGAGCAACAACTATGTTATTGAATAAATGGGGGAATTCCGTGTTATTTTCATTAATAATATGACTTAATAGTTAAAAAAGAAAATTCAATTTTGAATGACTAATCAGTAAAAATAATCTGACTTATGTTTACTACTTTTTTAAATTAGAGCCATTGAATTGACTATAAAACTTATTTCTTTTTCCCTAAAATTTAAGGGTTTATATAATTTAGATAAGTTTATCCTCATAAATATTGCAATAATACACGTACTTATGTTCGAAATGATATGTAGGAAATGAAAAACTTTAAATTTTATTCATAACCATTATGTCATTAAATCACATGTGAAACAAAATGTTTGGCTCTTTATATCTCATAAAGACATTTGAAAAAAGAAAAGTTTAAGTTCATAAACTTATTCAATTTAATATCAGTGCATAATTTACTGATATTGCTTACAGAATTTGTTTCTCAAACACAGATCGATTCGTTAAACAAAATACTATCGTTTTGACTCAAATAATCTGACGAATCATTAAGTTTCTAAAATCATTCAATGATTGATATCATGAATGATAGGCACTCAATAAAAAAATTAAAGCTCCACTGGTATAGAGTTGAAATTAAATTGATAAAATTGAGTTAATGAGGCACAATCTTTTAATTGAAACTTTGTTCGAGTTATTTTCAATTTATCGATATTTTTGTATTTTGACATAAATCTATTAATTTTTTGAATTTATATTTAGCGATATATCAAAAGTTTCGTAATTACAAAATGCTAAAAAATTGCAAATTTAATGACTATCGCTTCACAGGATGAGAAAAACTTAATTAAAATTATACAAATTAATGTGATTTAAAGAATTATTTTCATATTAACCCTGGAAATTGCGATTTATTTATAGAATAGTTGAATATTGTGAAACTGTCGCACTTTTTGAATAATTGATTCTATAAAATGGTTAATTGAAATATTGATGAATTAGAATGTAAGCTCATATTTTTGAATGAAGCTGTTTTAAAATCATTTCCCAACAATTTCCAAATTTGATTGCATTAATTTGAAGATAAGTCTGAGAATTTAAGAGTTAAGTTAGTAATTAATAAGAGAATCACATTTTAAAAAACCATAGATTTGTTGAACTTATACTCAGTTATTTCCGATTGAAAAAAGTTGAATTTTGAAAAGCACTAAAATTTTAATGAGCGCTTTGAACATTCTCTTAGACAAGAGAAACCTTGAAAAAAATATTTTACTTTGTCGTCTTTATTTGCGTGCAAACCCTTCTGCTAGAGATGGGGAGGAGTTGTTAGTATACGTTTTGCGTGCACTACACATACCTGTTAGAGACGACATCGGCTCTGTCCTAAGCATGGAATGCTTGAAGTTAGAGGAGCTGCAGGAGGAACAACGCTTCTAGTAATTTGAAGAGAGCCTTAAACCTGTCTATGGAATAGATTAGGTTTTGAGTGTGTGTGTGAGTGAGTGTGTGTGTGTGACGAGAGGCGGGGGAATGAAGCTTAAGATATGAAAGAGAAACAGGTGATGCAGTTGGAAATGGGAATTTTGTTATAATGATGCCTTAGGGAAGCCGGTCCAACAGGTATTCTGCGTTTGGGGGTAGCCGTAGGGGGATATTGCAGCACAAGTAAGTGGCCATTCAGGTTCCTGTTAGTGATGGTACCTTTGCTGGTCCCTTAGTTTCTTGTAGCGGATCCTTTAGTGCTCTTGGCTTTGGTTTTAAGTTATTTCTCAACAACACTAACACTAGACAAAAGGAACGGGACTGGATTTCGCGTCACCACTGGAGCGTTGCATTGCTATCCATTTTCTTATGTTTAGTTGTTTTGGACGCTTCAGGCTTAGTATCATCGTGTGGTTACCTGAAGGCACCAAAAAGACTCAGTGACTTTCAAATTTGTATTTGTTGTGCTTTTCAATTGTAGGCGAGTTTTCTATAAATGTGTTTTACCTTCAGGCTAACTAACGCTCAAATTAATTTCATTATTACCCGACTATTTATTTATTTCAATTGATTATTTTCTTGTTTTCAATGTTTTTGTTTCAACGTTTCAATGAATTCAGTTTACTGTGAGTCTGTTTAACAATTTTGTGCCAAATTTATCATT
>JAQFXV010000159.1:0-32305 GCA_034694065.1 Camisia spinifer
ATGCATTGATAAGACAGTTAACTTATTTCAAACCTAACCTATAAATTAAGGCTCTTTTTGCCTTCCAAACGCCATATAGAGATTCAAAAGCAAAAATAATGTTTTTCTGCAATCGAATTTCAATATATTTACACTTAAACTTTAAGGATGAAACGAATCTGCTTATAATTTATGATGTGAATGAGAATTTTTCGAAAATATGACAATATTTGTTCATTCAAATCAATAATATTTCAAAGTTAACTATTTATGTAGACAATGGTCGAGTGAATATGACTAAATTCAAAATTTTCACAATATAATCAAAAGCTTCTGTTTAGTGCTATCATTTTTCATTTCAGACATACCAAAGAGTTTTTTGGTTTGTTTTGGCACAAAATTTCAATATGAATTATTGCTTTTGCCTTCGCATTCGTTTTCACAACACATACCTAAAGGTACACTTATTTTTCTATAATATCATATCTATAATTTTTGTTTATAATGGAGACAACTCATATTTATTATCGAAAAATCAAATTAATTGAAATGCGCCTTCATTTGCATTTTTATTTAGTTTATGGAATTTATATAAAAAAAATTTTTCATACGTAAATCATATTTTTCGATGAATTTTGTAGAATAAAATAATATTTTACTATCAAATTCACGCTTCACTGATGAATATGAACTGTACAGGGTCTAAAGAAATGATTTATCCCTACCCCAGAGCAGAAACTATAATAGTTAGATAAAATCCGATTTCATATTCAGATTCTACACCTAAAAATACATTAGAAAACTTTATTTCAATAATTAGTGTGAACCTTCACCTCTTATAACAGGATTTAGACGTTGTGAATAACTAAGTAATGATAAGTTTTATGAACAAAGATAAAAATTTGAACAAATTTAATAAGTAATAAGTTTTCAAACAGTTGTGGATTATTTTGAAGAGACTTTAAAACAGATTATTAAAGCAAAATATCATAAGAATTTCGATTCACCAAATCTTTAGCCATCATCTTTAGTTTCAACCTAAATAGTTGATTCGATGCGATCAGCATGGTTGAGATCAGGGAATTTCCGGCTCAGGAATCAATTACTCAAAAAATAATAAATAAACATCTTGAATGTTTGATATTTTTTTAATGCAAATGAAATATGCAATTTAATATATTTTTAGGTGTAGAACCTGAATATGAAATCAGTTTTAATTTAACTTTTATAGTTTCTGCTCTAGGGTAGGGATAAATCGTTATTTTATACCCCGTATAGTGAAGATACGATACATCACAGAAAGTTAAAACAGTAAAGACAACTCATTTTAATTTAGTTAAGTAGAGGTCATGTTTTTGAAATTTTTAAAGTTTGAACATTTCATGGTTCAAATTTTTGAAATATAGGCGTTTTATTGCAAAAAACGAATTTTATAGTTTAAATTTGAAATGTGATGCAAAACCACTAGATTTTGTTTAAATAAACAAAATTGAATTTTATCATTTTGTGTCTTCTACTGTTTTATCGATTTTTCTGATTATCAATATAATAGTGTAAATATAAGTTGTTTGTTATACTAATTATTAACTTATGTTTGACTAAATTTATCATTTGCGTTAAATTGAACAAAACCTAATTAATAAATGCAATGATTGAGCTTTTCTTCAAATATTAGTTCAGATGCTAAAAGTCCGAGAATTCATTTGCGTCAGAGTCAAAAACTAATTGCATGAGTTAGTCAAAGGGGTTTCTCTATAATTAAAGCTTTAAATATATCGGATTTGTTTGACGAGTGAAAAAATTTCATTTCGCGATAAAAAGGAAAAAGTTTAATTCATTTGAAATCCAATTTATGAACTGATATTACAGTACATACGAGTGCTATAAATGTCAAATTTATTTGGTTTAAACTCGAATATAAGGACTAAAACGAAAAATTAAAAATAAATTATGTTAAGCTGAGAGCAACATTTCAATAGGACATTAGAGCAAAATTGATAAATATTTCATGAAAGAAGTGTCTCCAGAAACTCGACTTATACTTGATTTGTTGTTCATTATAAGTTGGTATAATTTTCACTCGCTTTGATTGAAGATTATGAGGGGAAGATAGAAAAAAGTTTACAATATACGCATAATAGGCCTGCATTGTGGCATATTTGCCATTAAAAATTTTGCAGAATCGATCGGACAATAAACTCAACTATGCTATAGTCAGTAGAGTCTACTGCACAAGTTCTCAAATGATAGTCACTGAATCGTAGGGCAAAACAAGAGCGCATGATTCTCTATATTTCTTGGTAGCATTTCCAACATTTCTTTTATCAAAGCAGAGCTGTTCGACGATAAGTCTTCTTCATATGTTGCACTCTATGTAAGCTGAGTTCTCAAAATTGAGCTAAAAGTTCAACAGTATATACATATATTCAAACTAAATGTGAATGAAAAGCAAAACTTTTCAAGTTTTTATTGTTAATTTTGCGTTTGATATGTTTTACAAATTTGTTTCCGAGTTTCATATAAGGATTCATTCTTAAAGTGATAGATTTATGAAATGGTAAGTTTAGTTTATAATAAATTATTTTACTTTAAAGGATGGTTTTGTTTTGTATCAACTAAAAAGAACTTTGTTGTCAAACTTATTTGTTCGATGAATTGCTTTATTGCAAAAGTTTTAATGATAAACATTAGAGTATTTGCGATGAAAGCTAATGGAAGAGATGAGAGCCAAAATGTCAAATTTATTTGGATTTATGCTTAATACTCATCCGCAGCTTTGAATGTGTGGCATTGTTTTGGCATTTGCTTATCAGAAAGAAAGGTATTGTGCAATTGAAATTGCTTTCTGTTAAAGACAAATAAGATTGTATTGAGATTGTTATAGTATCTCATACTATAAAGGATGCCTTGATATGAGTGAATTGTGATAAACACAATATAAAAAGTACAAAACTTGTGTATTAGACACTGAAAATAAGTGAACAGAACATCAATTTAATGAATGCACACTTTTATTTTAGTTTTGAATAGAGTCGAGCATATGCTCTAAATTAATGAAATAATGCTCTCCATATAGTGATTAAAGCATTTTGAATAACCCTAATCCCTATCTTTTCTGTTAGTTTCAAATAGTGTTAAATTAATTTATATATTGAATAAGTTATGTTTAATTGAATATTTGAGATGAAAATTTGCATTATTTTGTATCTGAATCATTTTGTTCATTTAAGTCTTAAGTATAGGTATTTTAGTATTGAATTATTGAGGAATTGTTAATTTGTGATTTGATTCTAACATTTATGACATAATGAATATGAATGGACGGATTCTCAAGTAACGTATCTCCAGTTAACTTGTTTTCCAGTTTATTATCCTATCTTTTAGTTTAACTCGTATTCTAAATGTATGAGAATTTTTGACATAACATTTAACGCAAGATTTAATTTCAATTAAATATTTAAAAATTATTGATTTTAATATTATTCAATTGTATTGAAATGAAGCGCAACTTAAAAAGCGTTCTCTCATTTGACTGCTTTGAACGATACGTTACTTGAGAATCCGTCCATTCATATGTTAATAATCTCAATTGATGTTATTTGTAGTCAATTTATGCCATTTATAATTAGCTGAAACATTATGCTATCGAAAGTTAATGAAAAATTTAATATTCCTCAATAAAATTGAAATTCCAAGTTTTTCCGAAACTCAAAGGAGTATATTATAGTTGATGAAGTATTCATCCAAAAAAAACTTGCATTCAATAAAACCATTTTTGAACAATTATTTCGAACAAAACTCATTCAAACATTAATTTTAATTTTAAGCACTTACCCAAAACATCATTAATAAAAAACCATCAGAAAAATTCTTGTTTAGAATGAGTTTGTGGATCAAAAACATTAATTTAAAAGGGCTGAATCATAGACTTTGGGGAATAAATAAAAAAAAGTTTGCTTCAATACCACTCATTCTAAACAAGATTCCTTTGAGGAAAATATGGAATTCATGATAGGCTTTTTCTTTATTGAGTTTGAAAATCAATTGAGATTATGTGATGAACAAACAATTTATGTGCTTTTCTTAAATACAGAACAAATCCGTTTTACACTTTCCACTTGAAGAAAATACTTTTAACTTATTATAATTTATTTCGTAATCTGAGACGATTTAACTTAACATAATGTTTCAATCAATGAATATAATTAAAATCTGATAATTTTGCATCAGTGAATCTCAAATAAGTTATATTATTAAATTATTCAAAATATGATTCCTCTTCAAAATATTTAAGTAGATTTTATTCTTTCTGCTTTAATCTTTATGATAATCCAATTAAAACCTAATCCTAAAAAGTATTGCTATTTTCTACTGAATCGACAAATAATATGATAGATCAAATCAAACACTACTTATCGAAAAATTTGAATATATTTTAACCAGTGCTTTATCAAATATTAATTAACAATAATTTTCTTTGCTCCCAATACAACACAATTTTAGATATATTCTTATATTAAAGCTTGAGATGAGAACTAAGTTAATTCATTGATTTTGATGTATTCAATCTAAATAATACTTCATTTTATACAAATAAACCAATACTTCTAATTAGTAAATTTTAATTAGAATAATTAATCAGTCCATGCGTTAATAATACATCGGTTGTATGTTTTACAAGAAAATTTCATTTAGATTACTTAAAAGTAATTATATGAATTGTTGTTCACTAATTTTAATAAAGGAAGATCTTATTATTGTAGACTCTGTCCATTGGAATTCAAACATTTTAGTACTTTTTAAAAGCCATTCGCACACAACTTTTCTATTCAAAAACTCAGTAATTTATGTGTATTACAGCGCGAACAGCTTTCAAATAATTCAGTATAAACGTGTTAAAACTTAAAATGACCGAAACTTATGTACATTCTCTGACAAATCAATAGTATTTAGCAGCGAAAACCTTGGTTGCTATGCTATGTTCTTTATCTTCATGTGTTATGCAATGCTCAAAATAATCATTTTTGCCTCTTAGAAAACTGAAAGCAAAAACAAAAGCCTGAAGCCATATTATATCACAAACTAATTAACACAGACACAAAAGTTATAGTGATAGTGATACTTTTCAAATTTAAAAAACTAAAGCTAAACCTCTTAAACCTAATTTGATCAGACCATAATTGATCAAAATTTCTTTAAGCTCAATCCAATTTTTATTATATTTTGATCAAATGCCAACTTCATTACAAATCAATGATATTATAAAAATACATGAGCAAAGGGGGTTAGATCTGGATTTTGTCAAAATTTAAAGAGGGTTCCATTTTAAACTTCAATATCTAGAGGTTTTTTTCTCAGAATTCAAGGGGTTGACTTCTTAACTGTATCATTCTTTACAAAAATCGAAATAAAATCAAAACATTTTTAGCGATAATTATTGAAAAAAGTGAAAAGACTTCATACCTAACAAGTTTTGCCATTCAATGAAAAAACTCTAAAAATATTTCCAAATTGTTTCTAACTATGAGTTTCAAAATCCAATACATTCTTAAAGTTCATTCCAATTTCTTCATTCTTTAGAAATTGTTTGAAGTAATTGTCCATTGTTTTGGACACAATTTTATTTTCCAATCAAAAGCTCATCTTTTCCAGATTCGAGAACTTCTGATGCTATATTATTCAATGTATTATTTATAAAAATGAGCATTACTTTCTTTATTGTTGGTGAAAATAGTGTTTTCACCACAAAACATGATGTACTAGTAAGTGATTTCGAAAATGGCAATAACTGGCAAACTTGACTTATGGACTTGTTTTGAAACTGAATCAAATGATCCATTACTTGCAATACATATCTATAGTTTAATTTATTTTGTTTAATGCTATTTTTGTCATGTTTTTAGCAAAAGTTAATAGTTTATTAGTTGAGAAAAATCTATTTGAGATATTTTCAAATGAAAAAGAGTACGATTAATATTGATAGTATTATCAGAAGTATTTTAAAACTATTCCAGTCTAAAAAGTCTGAGCATTGATTACATTAATTTTATGCATTTAGAAATATTTATACAGACTGTGCTTTTCCGGAAATATCAAATTGAAAAGTAGATGTAATTAATTTAATACCACAGGAATAGAATAAATTTTTATTCAAATGTTTTATTTGAATCATTTGATTATTGAAAAATATAAATTTTTAAGAGAGATAAGACTTTCACAAAACATGCTTCAGTTCATTGAATGTATTCTCAACTTTTCCTCGAATGAGAGGTTTTTGTTTGTATTTGAAGAATGGAGTCTTTTTTGTCAGAAGAGAAAACAATTGCAAACCGCAATAGATTGAGAAGTAATTAATTTTATTTCCTGTTTCATCGATTAAATATTATGAGAGGCTTCAGCTCATGTCGAGTGAAATAAGTTTTTGTGATTTTATCGAATGCAAAGCGATGATTGCAGTGCTCAATGAATTGCAATCTTAGACTCAGGTTTAAAGAACGATCTCAAAGGATTTTGTTTGAAGTCTCGAACAACTCAGTTATGAGAGAAAAAATAAAGATATGGATGAGAATGACTTTCTATATGAAACACATCTATTCTTTATAAAAGTCAGTGTTTATTTACTTAAGTTAATCGCATTTTACATTTTTTCTAATAAAAAATTGCAAACATGATTTGGATTATATTATGGATTTGAGTTAATGAGCTTATGAATAACATATAGGTTCTCTATAAGAAGCGAAATAATTGAAGCGACAAATAGATTAAAAAGGTCACCTTTAAGTCAATGGGTCACTAGAGCTTACGCTTCATTTAATTAAGTTCATTCACTTTCTCATTGATTTTTAAATTAAGAATTTAAGTTTAATAAGGATTTTATCCTTTTATTCCAAACTAGTATTTACTGATCCAAAATTTCATTGAAAAAGCATAGAATTGCAAATTAATGAATTAACAAATATAAAGTTCTTTTCTGTCTGATAATGTGGAATATGATTGTTAATACTATTTCGGATCTTCGATTTACTCAAATTTTTTGTTTTTACCCCAGAAGTCGAGCTATTTTTATGCATAAAAAATGATAGTGTCATAGATGAGAACAAACTTCAGTAGAAAAATAAAGCAAAAGAAACTTAAATAAACATTATATATATATGAAAAGAAAGCTATAAATCTAGATATGACCCATTTGGAGAAAATAGACATATTTTGAGTGAAAATTATGTATCTAAATATAAATAAGGAAAATAAATAAGAATAGAGTATTTATATATATTATTGGGTTATTTGAGTGAACAAATAAGAAATGGTGTTTGACTGACTAACATAACTAATTCAATCGTACAAATGATAAGCTTGATTAAAGCTTCATTGAATTTGGTGTTTTGTGCATTATTGGAGAAGTCATAGAAGAGTTACAGAGCGCTTATAACCATAGACTTGTATATATGAGCAATTGTTTGCTCCTATATGTGTTAGTGTGTATTTTGAGTGTATGTGTGTGAAGAATATGTATGTGTATAGTGTGAGAGCATGTACGTCTACGTCAAGTCATTTTATTCCATTTCTTCCGAGTGTCTTAAGAAGACTTTTCGCTCAGTTTAGCTCAATTGATATCATAGTAAAGTGAGCACTTCTTTGGCTGCAAAGTGCCAACAGTGCTAACAGAGCCAACATTCTTAAATCGACTCTACAGTGCATCGTAAGAGTGATGGTCTTAAATGTCAAATGCTTTGCGAGCAATATATCCCATAACGCAACGCCATTTGCGTATTACCCGACACACATTCAGCGCGATATTAAAAATGCTTTTTCTTATATAAGTTGTCCAAAGCAGTCACTCATAAATTGCATCACTTATGTTGAGGTCATTTTTCGTTTTTACGAGTTGATCATCAGTTTATTAGCTCAAGAATTATCTCATTTTAGCTGTAAAAGGCTTTAGAATTTAATCAATAATTTTAAGTTAAGATTACTTTGGTTTTAATCTTGAAATATTAATTCTTAAACAATAAATCAGTTCATTTAATCTTAATTAATTGCAGAGCTTTTCTTGAGAGAAAACAGATTTATTTGGAATTTCAAATGATTTTTTTCTACTTAATCAGATGAATTGATGAACTAATTTATAGAAGAGTTAGAAATACTTTTTGCGGAATTTCAGTATTAAATCAGATTCTAATAAAGTGTTGTTAACTATAGAGTTCTTCGAATAATTGATTTCTACAAAAACTAAGAACAGTATCTGAGGTTTCAGTTTTCTATATTTCGAAGTTAATTAATTTTTTCTTTCATTAGTTGAGTTTCATTTACAACTAATATACTATAAATAGGTTCTTGAAAATAAAATTAATGACAAATTAATTGGTCTATAAATTAGAAAACTTATACTAAAAGTGGAAAACTTTTTGACACATAGTAACCATTTTATTAGATGACTTCGAATAGAGTTAACAGATTATCTGATGTCATCGATTTTGATATTACCGAATATTAAGCCAAACCCATGTCAACTGCTGAGGACAATGATGGACAGCTTTTAAGTGCTATTTTATCAAATTATTCTTCCATTAGTTCCAGAATCTGATATTTGATGAAGAAATTGATTAATTTCTATACAATAACCAGAAATAGTGTTGAATTTGCAACTTATCATTGAGTGTCTTCACATCGACTTTATTATAAATAACTAAACCTTTAATTAAATCTTATCAATCAAATGAGTTGACACGTATTCCCTTGAATTTTACAGAATTTCAAACTACAGTAGAAATTGATTTTTAAGAGATCCTAAAAAAGTATTGCATCAAAAATTAGATCTTCAGATCATATGAGGAGAAAAATCAACTTCAAGAAAAAACAAGTTTCAGATAGAATAAAGAGAAAGACTCGTGTTTTTATAACATATACTTTACTCGTAAAAATTGATTTCTGTCTCACTTTATATCAATGCACATGAATTAAATCGAAGTTGAATTTGTTCTGAAAATATAAGTTATTATGAGATCTAATAATCGATAATGTCTATAGTATATGACGGGGTGATAAACAGTTTATGACTCTTATTCAAGATAGTTATAGTCAAAATCTACATAATGATGAATGCCATTTGAGATGACTTTAGATTACAAGTCGTTTCAAGAATTGAGTAATTATGTAGGCATTTATCACTGTATATTCATAATAATAGAATTTTCACAGAAAATGACATTTTTACTCTTCTATAAACATGTGAGAAGTCAATTAAGTTATTGCAGACAACTATCTCTGAGAACTCAATATCGATCAAGTTTTGTTTTTAAAGATTTTGCGATATATAAAGACAGACAAAATTCCGTACTATTTTTGAGTTATGATCTAAAAAGGCTCTGAGTTTTAAATTTATTATTTATGCATCAAATGTCGAAATAAAAATATTCAACTATTTTAAACAGTCATTCAGCTAAAGTTGAATAATATTTTCGGTTAAAAGTTGCCTTAACATTATTTACACAATTAATTCGAAAGTTTATTTTTAATGGTTTGTACCTTTTATTAGTGCTGAAAATTCTTCGGTTATTTATTGCTAAGAGATTAATGAGATTTGATTTTGTGATAACATAAACAAATATATATTCCATTTTTACTAGTTTTTAGAAATTTAAGCTTTTCTGCAGCAGAAATATCTGTCATAACAGTTTTCAGTTATTATTATTGTCCTCTTATAGTAATAATAATAATAAAAATTATTGAATATAAATAAACTTTATTGCCTAAAACTATTACTTTTGGGAATGAAATGTTGAACCCATTGTTCAAAGATTTCTTTTTGAAAATGATTTTCTCATAAGCTTAACTCATATAAAGTCTAACAATGATTAACTCACTAAAAGAAACTTGAATAAGAAAGACATTCTTGATATAAAGCAGTTATTGAGTTTCGTTTAATTACAGCTCAAACACTTGAAATACTAATAAAAGTGAGTCCATTCTATGAAAAGTTTTATTCTTGAATTTTTTTTTAGTATATTTTTGTTTCTTTCAAAGCAAAAATTAAATTGGTTTCGAAAGATTGAGTTACTCTTTGTATATAAAGAAAGCTCTTTTGAGTTGAGTTAGACTCACAATAGTTTCGATAAAAAGTTCTTATTGTCGCCACTTTTAATACAAATTAGTAATACTCTTAAGAATACTTTTATCAGCAGAAAGGATAAGAAATGGTCACTCATGTACTTAGAATTGATGATTTAGTATTGCATTTCGATATTGCTTGAAGTTATACTTTTTGTTTAGCGCCTGAAAACACACTAAGAAAAAAATTATACTAAAGACATTTGACTGAAAGCAAGTTTAATATAATGAAAGTGTTTTTTGCAGAAGAATGAAAAGTACTTTAGATGGACTCTACATTACATGGTTATCAAAAAATTGCATTTAGTTCTGCTGCTATAAAAGTCTATGTATTATGTTGTTTATTTCCTGCTCTGGTCATAGATAAGCTTCAGCTATACAGAAATCACCTTTAAATAGATTTTTCTTACCTAAAGGCATATATGATATGAAATGACATACTGTACGTGCCATTCATTGTGTTTTCTGTATTGTAATTAACTTTTCTAATGTTTATAAGAACAAACGTTTTTTCATTTTAATGTGTTCTCAGAAACAAGATAAGAGATAAAAAATGTTTACTTATTTTACGGCACAAAATTGTTTTCAAATTAATAAACTCGATTTCAAATGGTATGAACTGAACGTACAGACACTCATCCAATCATTAACAATGCAAAGGACAACACATCACATAAGAAATCATACAATGGAGGGGTGGGTATCAGGACTTAGCATAACTTAAGTAGTCAAACATAGACGGTGTTTAGCGTAGAATTAGTTTATGTATGATGTCTATACTCACCATTAATACAGAACTAATCATTGAAACTGTACCCGTAAGTACAGAGTCACTAAACATTACCAGAGCATTCATTATACACATTTCAGGCTTAAGGATTTGAATTGACAGAACCTAAGCATACAGTTCAGTCTTAGCTCTTGAGACTTAATCATTTATTATTTATGAAATGCATAAATTATTATAAAATTGTAAATAAAGTATTGATAGAAAGGTGTTTAATGCCTCACTTGTGGTATTCAACAAGATTGAGACGCCTTCAGCCACTTTTGACCGTTCGATTCTCAACAAAATGAATAAATATTTTTATATAGATTCAAAACTCACAGTCAGTGTAGGTTTGATTGATATTTGATTTACAATAGAAAAAATAGCTTAATACAAATTTACTCCAAAACTCAGTGAAAATATCTATTGAAAAATTAGTAATAGAATTGTAAGAGTACTAAATGAATGATGAAGAGCCATGTTATTAACACGTAATATCTGTTTATAAAGTGCATCAGATTTTTATGATGAAGTTATTTTGTCACAAATTTGATAATAAGAAAAAGAAAAATTAAATTAAAAGTTCACTATTGAAGGCAATATTTTCAGAGCGATTCCCAAAATCAAAGTCTATAGAACTGCTTGTATTAAAAGGCTTTAAACCGAATGGAATAGTTTTTGTCAATTTATTTTTCTCGTACAATTTGATCGGATGTGAGAATATAGAGTTGAACATAATTTTTTATTACAAAGTGTAGCTCCAAAAGTCCAATACATGTAATAACTTTTTTTGCGCCTGCAATCAATAACTATTTCGTAAAACCTATTTTCTCGAAAATTCCACTCAGTAAATGATTTCAGTGTTGATTTATAAAAAGGCTTTAACTACATATATTTGTAATTTGAATTCAATTAAAAAAAGTAATAGATTATTTAGACTCAATCTTTTTTGATTAGCTGCCAAATCAGATGTCTGAAAATGATCAGAAAGATGTAGCCCAGGCTGTAGCTATTCATAAAAATTGGGTGGTCAGTCACAATAACTTTAGGTTCGTCAGTTTATGTTTGAGGTGTATTTTTGAGCCTTATTACAAATTTAAAAAAGAAAATTTCGAATAAATATTTTCTTCTCAAATCCTGGGTATTTTATAGTCTTCAAGGCTTTAGAAACAAATAAATCCTCACTTTTCTCTTTTAAGGCATATTTGTTACTATGGCGTAAATGAAATTATATCATAATAGTATACGCCTTAAAATTGGAAAGCGAGCAATTTTTATTTCCAAGAGTCGTTCAATTTTGTTTGAATGTTTCAACCATTTATTTTCTACTTTAATAAATAAGTTATCATAGCATTTAAGGGTCTTTTTTGATTAATCATACATTTTAAAAATTATCAATTTTAAGAATAAAAGTACTGCACAATTCTGGATTTTCTCTAAAACTAGTCTTTTTCAGTTATAAGGTTTAAATAAAAACGCTCTGCTTTCAAACCCATTATAACATTACTTTCTATTTGGGTTTAATCTTATACTAAATAAAAAAGGATTGAGACTCTTATTACTGGCAGTTCTTTTATGAAGGAATCAAACATTTAATCTGATATTTAAGGAGATTTTTAAGAATTTGGTACAGCATTCAGTTCTTCGTTGAATGTCCAATAAATTTTGTCAAAGATAAATGTGTTTTACCAGCATTTGATTGAATCGAATCAAATTAAACTGAGTTTCATTGTTTTGAAATACATGTAAAAATCAAAATTATTGTAATAAAGTCTCAATTTTATCGATTCGACTTAATAAACAAATCTGAATTATGATTCGGACTAAATTATAAAAATTCTCTAATTTTTAGCCACAAAACTAATTGAACAAAACTCTTCAATTTATAAAATGACAGAATGTTTAATTAAAACTGAGCGCAGTATTTATTTGGATCGGCAATAATTAGTAGATGTGCTGAAGGGTAATGAGCTTCAGATGTGGCTCAAGAAGTCAAATAAAGAGTGAAATAGACAACTCAGTAAGGAATGGCCACAAACATTAATTAAAACTTTATTATTTTATTTGAATTAGAATTTCATAAAGTAATTCAAAAATATGTTCGTCGCTCTGACTCAATAGCAATACTGTTTGATAAGCAAATGTTCTATATTTAAGTGAAAATCTAATTTTTCAAAAGTATATAAACTCTAAAATACTTTGCATATAAAATAGTGTTTTGCATAACTAGTAATTTGGTTTTGCATTTGATTAAGAATTCCGATTTCATAATTTTTGAGAAGAAAATTATTGAAAATGCTCAAAAGCATGTTTTATTATAGACATATGAAAAGAGTGAATAAAATCTATATTGAGCTGTAATTGATTATTAGAATGAAAATATTGTTTTGTCTGATTCAAAAAATCAATTAAATCTCTATCTATTAATCGATTGGATGATTGACAAAATCATATGCTTTTCTCCTCAAGAACGAAGCAGTGGAAACTTATTTTATTTATTAAATTACCGATAATTAGGTTAGCCATAAAATATAAAAAGTGGTGAAATATTTTAGAAAATATAACAAAAAAGATTTCAAACTTTTATCCCAAGATCGTGATCCTCTTGACGGGAAATCCTAAAATCCCGAATAAAGCCTTACTATGAAGTATTCATGTTTTTCTTTTTAATTCAGTATTGTTATAGACTTTTGTAGATCATGAGTTAGACAGAAGATATATTGTAAAACAAGAATAAACAAGAGCGATAGGTAAACGTAACTAAACTTTGCAAACCTGCTTGTTATCACAATCTCTAAATGAATGCTATTTTTCAAGTAAAGCCTTTTTAGTTAGCAAGTATTTCAATTACTGTAAAGTATTTACCAGAATTTTCTTCGAGCAACAGAATAATTCAGTAGAGATTCTTAAGTTTTAAAATAAACTAAAAATCTCTTTTGTATAGCATTAATATTGATCATTCTGAGAGTTGTTTCTTTGGTAAACTTCTGTTTTTTACTAAGTTAAGTGTGTGTAAGGAAGGAATTGTTGAATAAATAAAGCCTAAGAAGAAACTCAATATTGAGTTCATCGAATAAGTATCAATAAATTCAATCAACTAGTTATGTAATTTTGTATTAAAAGGCTTTTAAGAAATAGCTTCTTTAATAATAATTTATAGCTAGACATCAATTTTTAGTGTTACTCGAAATTAAAGGAAGTGTTAGAACTAATCTAATAGTAGTTTTGCTATAACTGACTTTTATCCCAGTTATAATTTCATATAAAAATAAAGTCAAACATAGGACCTTTTTTAACCATTTGACTTATACTGATATATGTGTGACATTTAGTTAATAGCTCAGTGATATGATAACTTTTTTTTAATAAGAAAATAGTTATGTGCCAAAAGCTATTTTGTTACAGACAAACACACATTAGAGAGTGAGTAAAGAGTAAGAGTGACTGAGAGAGTGAGATTCATTGGCTGGTATGAGATGTATTTTATTATTGATCTTTTCCAACGACTTACTGGTAAAATAATTATATAGAGTGAATTGCGTTGTTCGTCAAGTACTATAAATTCATATCAATTATTGCGCAATTCTCGCTCTAACAAATATTTTTCAAAAATCTAATTTAATTCACTATATCATGAACAATACTTTAATGTACAAAAATAACTATAAGAGGCATCAATTTTTGCCTAAAGCAATGTGTCTGGAGAATAAAGAATTGATTTCAATTATTTCATTACGAATTGAATCAAATGGAAATTCTGTCATAAAAACTCCATTAATGCTGCGATAGATTGGCTAAATAATAATAATTTTGTCAGTAAACTAATGTTCTTTTAGCTAATATGTCGTTATGGAATCATATTAAAAAATATGCGTTAAGAAAATTTACAAATTATACTAATATTCGGATTATTATAATTTATAATAAAAATCACTTTATTGAAAAAATACTCAATTTAATAAGAAATGTCTCAGAAATATTTAAGTAAAGTGTTATCAAAAGTATTATAGTCTTCACCATAAAAATAGAGTTATAAAAGTTATTCCGCTTAAAATAGTGATAATAATAACACTAACGCTTAAACACTAACTCATATTTCATAAGAAAAGCTTTACGACGTTCTCCTTTCTTAAGAATGAGTTACTTAGGGTATAATTGACATTAATTTTGTTTTTATTAAATTCAATTTTACTAAAATCTTTGCCGAATTATAGGGTATTTAAATTTTTTTATCTTAAAAGTGATTTTATATACTGGTTGATTCATAAAACAAAGAGCTCACTTTCATTTCAATACTTTAATTCACGTATCGCTATCTTCTTATACCAAACATGAAGTTTTCTATGTTAATAATTCACAAAATTTATTTTTGAAATAATAATCATTCAAGTTTTTATTTAAAAGTTAAAATTGAGTACTTATTCAAGTCTTTATAAATTCAATGACTGAAACTATCAAGAAATTCTCAATTTCTAAACATCATTTTCTCATATTCATCATTTAATTTTATATTTGATAATTTCGAAAATTCATGACAAAAGCCATTTAAGAGCTAATGTTATTGCTTTTGATTGAAATAAATTATTATAACCCGTAAAGCAATTGAATGAATGAATTATCAGTTAAATATTAGTACATAATATATACTTAAAAAGTTCCCATCTGTTATTGCATCGAATTTAACGATAGATTCATCAAATATAAGGATTTAATAACAATTTTTACCATTTTTCGTCACTTATTTACAATAGTGAATGCAACAAAAAAATCCGAAATATTTACGACTCTATTTTCTTTTTGATCATAATTGTTGAGAGCTTATTTCGAAACTT
Organism: Camisia spinifer; assembly: GCA_034694065.1. Lineage (NCBI taxonomy): Eukaryota > Metazoa > Arthropoda > Arachnida > Sarcoptiformes > Camisiidae > Camisia > Camisia spinifer. The sequence goes on from JAQFXV010000159.1 coordinate 15,688, forward strand.
CATAATATAGTTAATAAAACATTTGAGCCTAATGTGACCAGCTTTTTATTGGACAAAATCTTGACAAAATTTTTCAAAAAGGGACCAAAGAGATATTTTTTTTTTATCTAAATCATTCAAAAAGCAAAGGTGGGACCAAACATTACTTTATAGTCACAGTATGTCCAGTTCTCTGAAGATCAAAATCATAAGTGAACTTTTTAATTAATTAATCATTTCCAACTCACAAATTAAAGAAATTTAAGGCTGTATTCAATAATTGACTAATTTACAATTTTAACATGTAATAAGAATAATAATGATAACATTTCTGTGAATTTTGGAAAATGAATCAAGATTTTATTTTTCAGAAAGTCTGGATTTTTAAATTTTATACACTCAAAATGGTTTTTTCCAATACAAAATCTATAGTACTTGAACCTATATTTTATATTCAAGCAGAATATATATATATATATATAAATTATTCTATAATTTAAAAATAGAAAAACATAAGTAAAACATAAGTAAAACTCTCTTTCAGCTTTAAAAAGTTAAATTTTCTGTCCCCTATTCAAGCAATAGTGTTGAGAAGCATTTTTAAAATTTATTTTCTATTATTAAATATACTGAAAAGTTTTTATCGGATAACTCATGTGAATAACTTATAAACCTTTCCGTCTATTCTGTTTTTCTTAAATTGATTTATTTGAAATGATTTTATAAAAGTTCTTCTTCCTGGACAGGAAAATATTCGATAAAACTACTAAAAGTCAATGGAATTTTAAGCTTTTATGGTCGGAAAGAATGGAGAAAATATTATTGTTGGGAATAATTAGATTTTTTAATATAGGAAAAATTTATAGTAAATTCTAAACGTCTTAAGACTGAAAAATGTATTTTTCAAAAGCAGAGACAAGACAATAATTTAGCCATTAGTTACTCTTATGCTTATTCTGACATTAATGGGCTTAAATTTTTAATTTACTTTTCTATGATTTTTCTGTCATGAAGAATTGACTAGAATTTTAGTATTGTTGAAACGATAAATTATAGATATATAGAAATGAATAATTGTGCATTTTATATGAAAAGATAACTTACATTAGGAAACATTACATTGCAATTCAAGACCAGCGATTAGACCTAACCATAACGGCTTACAAGAAGTAAATCAATTATTAAATATGAATATGAATTTGCAAAATAGAGCATGAAAAATACAAAAACATTAAAAGTTGAGCCTCTCTAACAATGTACTTAAACTTCTAATAAATAATTAAATCAAAAAATTTCAAATCTTTTATTCGATAAAGTTTTACGATTGGAAAATATCACGAATTTTTGTATACAAACTTAATCTATATATGAGTTAATTTAAATGAACTTAAAATAAACAGAAAAACTTGTTAAACCGCGATAACCCATTCTTACAAATTTCAATTCAAATTTTAAATGAATCATTTTTTTCAATGCATTAATTTAAATCATAATTAATATCTTTAAAAGTTCAATTATATCTATAATTTTTAGTAAAAATTCACATAAAAATAGCTTTATTTATAACAATTTAATGGGCTTCTGATGATAGAAACGACTTAAACTCTTTATTTTTGTTGAGCTTTAATACCCATTTAATTAAGATTTTCGATAAAAATAATTATAATTTATTCTATTTCTTGGATTTTCATTTTTTTAAGATAATTGTTCAAAAAATTGAATTGATAATTTGGGAATAGTTGAAAATTTGAAAACTTAAGTTCTGTTCAAAATTGGAAATTCTATTTTTATAATTAGATTTGAGTTCATTCACTGATATGTATTTGTCCTACTTATAATATCATAAATTATATCCTCAATTAGTCTATGGAAAGAATTAACTTTAATAAACTAATTCTAGGGTGAAATTTAAAGTACAAAAGAGATCTATACTATTTATGCTACTGTATATTTTCTTTAAGTAGCATTCAATTATATACCATTAGCGCTTCTTTGAAATTTGAATACAATCTCTTATTTAAGAGTCGTGTTTTTTACAACTAATGAAGAGCTTTAGGGCCAAATTCTGATAATTCAGAGTCCAAATATCGATTGCTTCGTGATTCAACTTCTATAGGTTGTTTATCTATTTGTGATCAAACGTTTGTGAACTACTAAATGATAAACATGAAAGTCTCAATTTCTTGCATTTTGACTAAATTTTGTTTATTTTTGGACTAAATATTATACTGGGATTGAATGATAAAATAAATACTGAAATTAAATTGTTAAAAAATACAATTTTTTGGTTAATCGAGATTATTGAACTACCATTTTAGTACTTTAATAATGGAAATATGAGAATGAGAATGAAAGGCAATGAGTAAATGAATAACAGAAAAACATCACTATTTATTTCAAATAAGTTATATTTGAATCGATTATAGAAATAAATCCATGAAATGACAAAATTTTGTTACGCATTGGTTTCATTGTTTCCTTAGGTATTGAAAACTATCTTATTATTTTCACCGGAATAAAAAAAATGTTATTTTCTTTTTGACGACTAAACTGTTGGGCTCTTGTTTCCATTCAAATAAATCTGTTTCATGAAAGAAAAAAAGGTTGAATTTGTAAACTCCAAATAAAGCATCTCAAGCAGTGTAGAAATTCGATTATATTTAGGACATCCCTACAAATCACATTCTAGACGAAAAACGAAAAATTTAAGTCAAATTACTTCATATAAGTTAAATGTTTTGTGATATCAACTTTACTATCGAATTTCAAATTTATATTTTAGTTGATTGAACTCAACATTACCCAAACATAAATTTGAATTCTGTTAGTAATGAAAATTAATTGAATATTTATCATGACATTATTTGTGTATTGAATCCAAAAAAGATTAAGCGGATATTTAAGCCTTGACTTTGAGTAAGGCTACTATTGACTATTTCCTAATGATTCAATCAATACTATATAAAAGTGCCTACAATTTTCAGATGAATAGTCGAAAAAATTATCATATTTGGCTTTGAAAATTATTATAATTAAATTCTCTGTCACATTAATCAAACAATTTTTTAACAATATTTATAATGTCTTGAAGCGAAGTCTTGAAACTCGATTATAGAAAACTATGAGATGATGATTATAATTAATTGATGGGCGATTGTTTGTCGAAATTTTTGTTTTAAGAGATTATGACGATTCAAACATTTTTTTCAATGGGAGTTTCGATCGGATAAATATTTTGATAAATTGAAGGTTTGATAAGTAGTTTAAGATCTTCTCATCTTTTAATAAACCTTATTTCAATGCCTTCCTCTTATTTTACGTTTAAAAAGCGTACATTTTGAACATTTCATATGATGTATGCAATATTTTTAAAGATTTAACTGAATTTGTTTTTTCTATGTTTTATTTTGTAATCTTAAAATTTTAGCTTCCATTCAATCTCTAAAGAAGTTTCATGTTAAGCAATCTGTAACACTGCGAAATTGTAGAGAATTTCTCTAAATTTTGAAGTAATTTTATAGAAAATTGATTGGGAAGCTTTCTATAAACATAGAGACTCCTAATGGTAGGATTACTTTAATTTTACTGGTCTTTTCGAAATTTGATTTCATTTGAATCGAGAAGCACAATATTTTCTCCAGTAATGTGACACCATTCACAAAAAGCAATGCAAAAAATAACCTAAATTTGAACTTTTAATCACAATAAAGTATTGCATTTATTTTCTTGTAGTAATGCATTCATGAAAATAAAAACTACTTCAATAGATTCTTATTAAATAGATATAAATATATTCAGTATGTGCCGAGGGAGGGGTTTGGATACCTGTAAGGGTTATATTTGTGAAATCTAAAAATGAAATAGTTAGAAAAAGGTCATGAATCTTCGCATGAAATTGATCAATTTTGTAACCGAAAGTCATAACTTTGCTATTTTCTTCACACTCCTTATAATTTTAGCTCAATTTATAGCAATCATTCAAAAAATTCTAGAAAAAAATTAGAAAATCTAGAAAACTTATCGTTCAAATTGGATTTGACCCCTGGCGGAGCATCACAGCTTTGCACACACTGATTATATTTGACTTCAAATATTCTGTACTAAAAAGGAAACGTGCTTTAAATTTTAACTAAAATTGAATTTGATTTCACATACAATATCAAGTATTATTCAAAAAGAAGAATGAAAAATAGATTCTTTACTTATGGCTTTTAAATATCTAAATTCAATATGATATCAATATTTGAACAGATGATGAATGAATTCAACTTAAGTGGCAATACTATAAATTATTTCACCAAAAGAACTCATTTCAAGGAAAGAAATATTTTTTGAACAGTTGTTAAATTAATTTCAAAAACTCTTTCAATTGGAAAAGTAATACTGTTACAAATTTATTGTTTTAGTACGAATATCATACTGTTTTGATAAAATGTATGAAATGTTTTGAAAAAATAATTTATGAAAACTATTATCTTAACTTAATTAAGAATGAGGTTATATAATTAGTATTTTATTGAAAACTAATAGTGAACATTATGGAAAAAGAGTATCATGTATTGATTAAATGCTTTATCTTTTTAAAGTTTATAATTTTTAGTCAAATTATAAGCTTTCTTAAGCAGAATGGCAATTGAAAAAGTTCACTTGCCTTTTTATTTACATAAGTTAATTAAAAAAGAATAAACAATCTTCAATATGACGGAATGCCTTAGTATTCTCGAGACTAATGCTGTTTTAATTTATAGAAGTAAATGATTAATATTTGATTGAATGAGCATTTAATAAACAAAATCGGATTTTTCAATTTTGAGGCCAATTATTAGAATAATATAATTTTTGAATATTTGTTTCGATTTTAGAGACTAACTTGTAAGTATTAAGTTATAATATATTATGTGATGCTTCAATACATTTAATACATTTTTTGAATTTCTTTTAATTTTCAAATAACTACTGTGAATATTGCTTTTCATTTCAATGAAGTAAAGATTTAATTTAAAGTTTCCATTTTCTCCTGTAGCATAAGTTCAAATAGTAATTTATAATTAATTTTACTAATTTTCTCATTTTCTTTTACATTTTTTTCAAATTTATGTAATCTAATTACAATTGCAGGGAATTTCTTTCCTTTGAATAAGACTATAATCCTTAAATAGTCACAAGATATGTGAGAGATGATTGTTTTGCAAACTTCAACAAAATACTGTTTGACTTCTCATTCTATGTTTTGCATATTAATTAGATTTATAATCAGAGCTTTACATAAGAATCAGATTCTTTTAGGTTTTTAAAGATTCTCATTTCAACAAATGTTTGTTTAACTCAAAAAAAGACTTATTTTTCAGTCAATATTATACTGAAAATCTACTCATCGTTCAAACATTAAGATCTGGTTTAATTAGGATTCTGTAAAATATATTCTTTGATGAAAACTTCTTGAATAGCAATCAAATTTGACAAAATTATATTGATATTACTTTATTGATCTGAATTAACTTTATGTTTAATTGAAATAAGACTTCAAAAATAGAAATTCAGACGATTTAGAAAAAAAATATCTATGGTTATAATTTTATTCTCTGATTCAATGACTCACTTAATTATTTGTTTTTGCTTAAGAGTCAGACTTTATTGAATCTTAATTCATAATTTTCCACTATTTATTCATCTAAAAAATCGAAAGTATTCAAATTTGATTCATAAGGTGAAAATTGTTGAATTATTCCGGAATTATTCACAAGAAAGAAATATTGGAATGTTTAAGTGAATAAATTAAATCTGAAACACATTTTCAAAAAATTGTATTAATCGTACCATTTTATTAAACGATTTAATTAAATATTTTGTGCATGAGATCAGTAATCGTCAAGTGTTTTGAACGAGTTGAAGAGATTTAACATATTCTGTCCCTAATGAACACTATAACTCAAGGCTTTTCAAATTTTCTTACAATTTGTAAAAGAAAGCTTGATTTCTTGAATCTTGTTTGAAAATATTTTCTACTATATTCTCTTCTTTGACTCACCTGTTCTAGTGGTGAGTGTTTTTGTTGCTTCTGTTAAAATCAGTTCCATTCATAACCTCCACTTTTCAGCTTTAGTTATATTTTATAAAACAGTAATTTATTTCAAAAAGCATTTGTTTTCTAATCAATGAGAGAATAGTATTTTGAATTTTCTTTATAAAAACTTAATAAATGATTGCAATTCTCAAACCACAAAAGTATCTTTATTTGTATCGTTACAGATGACATAATATTCTGTCTGAGTTTATTACTCAGGACTCAATCGAATTTTGATTTTACTGCGTTTTATTCTACTAACTTAATTGAAGAAACCACAATCTATACCGGTATAATCTTCATTATAATTCAGATAATCTGTAACATTATTGTAATAATACTGTAATAAACTCTAATCACAACGAATATTGCACCTCTCGCTATCTGCTGGTGATCAATAGTTTATGCCATAAAAATTCATTATCTAATTTGTTTTGTTTATGTTTTGGGCGCTGAAACTTGTGGCGACAAAATTTCAAGTCACTTTTTAATGATAAGTTCTTAAATCAATCTGAATTTTAAAAAACCACTGATAGGAAAACTTTATTTATAAAATGAGTTTACTTTATCCTATCCTTAGTTAACTCATTTTGTAAATATGTAGAAAAAATCATTTATTCGTGGTTTTTGTGATTCAAGTTAAAGTACAGATTCTCTGTATAACAATGCATTGCAATGAAGTAGTTTTTAAAAAAGTAACTTAAACCAGTCATTCTTTATTATTAAGGAATCCTAAACTTTTAAGGGACATTAAGTGCCTTAAAAGTAGGGGTGGGGCCAAAATATTTTACGCTCAGCGACTTTTTTAATTATTCAAAAATATTGTCAATTTGAGTTTATGAAATTTTGATTAAAACAAATATCAAAATGATACTTTATTTGAAGAAACTTTGACCATACAAATAACAAGATACTAAATATTCATAACCAAACATTAATGATATAACTGTTCATAACAGTCATTTCTATGTAAATTTAATAAATCTATTAATTTATATTTTACTGACAATTAAAATGTTTTTATGGCATTTAAGAGGATCTCTAGTTTGACAAAAATTCTCATTATTTTTGTTGTTGCTTTCATTGAATTTTTTCATTTTATTTTCAAAAGCTTTGCAAGTTTATTAAAACTTAGAAATTGACCTGATTTGGAATTTTTGGCTTCAGTCCATTCAAATGAATGAAAAGCAAATAAAGAGCTGAGAGTTATATAAGTCTCAATTTTCTCATTTATTGAATAGAATCTCTTCTAAAAAATTTACAAAAGTTTCTATAGCAGTCCTCTTCAAAGATGTATACTATAGGGTTTCAAAAAATTGTAATTTGAGATAACGGATAAACTCCCGCCGATTTTGAGGTAAAAGATAGAAAATGTTTGATTATTGGCTTTGAATCATGGGAAATATTAGGTTAAATTTTAGATTTTCTAGAAAATTTCAACTAAAAAATCAAAATATCGAACTTTTTTACATATCATTGAACTCCAAAAAATATTGTTTAAATAAGGTGAATTTCGATCTCTCCATTTGATTTTTAGACACCATTGCATCTGACCTTCGCATAAATAGTCTGTCTCCATAGGACTCCACTATACAAAGTATATTGAAGTTTATTATAAGTGATTTCAAGGCTGTTGAGATTTTTAAATTACAGAGAATAAACTTTTTGAAATAAACTTATTTTTTAGATTTAAATTTTAAAAATTTCATATTTTATCATTCTGGTAAACAATATTTTTGAGAAGAATGGATAAACTTACATGAATTAATCATAAACTTCCTAATATTTACATATTAAAATCTTTGAACTTAAATTTTTTCCTTTTAAATTTAACGATCAGCTTAAGGCGTGAAACGGGTGAAACTTTGCGGATCCCATCCAACAAAATCGCGGAAGGGTTTGAGAAATTTTTGCAATTGAATTTTAAATATTTTTCACGCTTTTTTAAAAAAAAAAAACTAACTCTTAATCAAGAGAATTAACATATAGAGAAAACTAAAAATCCTATTTCCAGCTGAAGCTGTGGATATTCGCGAGTGCAGGTATGGTGTAAAGTTGGAAATCCGGTAGCTCTAGGATTTTAAGGTTTCAAAATACAGTGCTTGACTTCCCCTCCCCTTTTATCGAGAATTGTCAACAAAAAATTGAATTTTGAGAAATTGTGGAAACTAACCCGCTGGAAAGTTTAGCTTGGCCAAGTCTGTCGCGAGAGTGAGTGTGTTTGTGATATCAGACTTTATTAAAAACTAAGTTGAAGACAATACATACTCAGCACATAACATACGAGTATATTATCAATTTTTTCTTTAGGAAGTTTATACTGGTATTCCATGAATTAACTTTCAATATAAACCTGAGTTGCAATTTCTTTCATACCTATTGAACTTGACTATTAGATCAATTCAATGCTATTTTATGAATACATATTATTTTATATATGGCTATAATACCCGTCTCATGTGCAGCAGGTTATACAATAAACTCGAAAAAGAAAAGAAAGAGCAATGAATGTTTTTTCAATTTCATTGGCAAACATTATCTATCTCTATATTTAAGTTAAAGTAACTCAAAGTCTACATATTTTGATTTAATAGTTTTGAAGCCCTGAAGAAGATCTAAGTACTGATCGAAAAGCTTTGGCTGTTATTATCATCTATTTTTTAATATTCTTTTCACTGAATAAAGAGTTTAATATAAAGAATTATTTATCTCTATTTGTTTCGTTAACATTATTCTAAATATTAAATATATCTCTACTCAGAATAGAATTTTTATCCTAATATTTCCTCGAATTTAGTTTCTCCTTAAAAATTCATTTATTTGAATGAATATCAAGATAAATCTCATTTACTTCATTCAAATCAATATAGGATTGCACGAGATTTTGACTTATTTTATTGACTAGTTTATTGACTTCAATTTAAATGCGATGCTTTAAACTTTTATTCAAATTACTTTCTAAAAAATATTATTTGAATATCAAATGGCAGACTTTAAAAGCAAATTTTAAATATAGAATCCATTACATTAAATATGTGTACAGACGAATTTGTATGAAAATATTCTAAATTTTATGTTAAACTATCATTTTTAAGCTGAATGTCTTCTCAAATCTGAAAAACTAGAAATTTGAAAAATTTCTATTTATTAAAAACATTTGACAAACTAAATTATTGTGACTAGAGTTGTGAGAATTTATAAGTTTATAAATAAAGGGAAATAATCTTTTATATGAAAATCCTATTGAGTTGGTCTCAAAAATTTAAAAATCACGTGCATAAAATCAAAACATTTTCAATTTCATTTATGACTTTGATATTGATCATCCCAACAAACCATAAATGAAAACAATACGTTTCCAATATTTATATGAATGTTTTGAAGAATAAATGAACGAATATTATTTTTAAAGGCCTGAATATTCTTAAATTTTCAATGAAATAAAATATAAACAATCTATTATATCTTTTAATGTTTGTGTTATTAAAAGGTGAATTTAAATCTAAAGCATAAATTTCAGTTATGAAAATAAATACAAATCATTTTAATGGGTTTGTTTGAATTAAAATCAAAGTGTTGGTTATACTACTTAATGATTTTTTTGATGAACATTATCTATCATGCTATTCAAACTAAAGCCAATGGGATATTCAAATTCAAGGGATAGCGAAACTCATCGTTTCTATGAAGAATATTTCTGAAATTTTTCCTAACTAATCTCAATTTTCAATTTTAAAAAATCAATAAAGTTTTTCAAAAAGTTTTTAACTTTTTACAAGTTTGGAAATCGAAAAGAAATAGTATCATGAAATTTGTTTATCATCTGGAAACTTATACTAACTTTTATTTTCTCTTAAATTTTTATTAAAAATTGTCATGGAAACCAACGAATTTTCCAGCCCTATTTTTGAGATCCAAAAGTAGACCTAAAACGCACCCGATTGTGAGTGATTCAAGAAATCTTTTTGTAAGCGTTTGAGTCATAAGATATTTTTAATTCTTTGCATTTATAAGAAAACATCAGCATTAGTTGAGATCTTATCGTATTATTGCGAATCGGTTCATATTTCAGTGAAGTTACGGTAATTTTATGCAGAGTATAAGCTATTGCGCGCTCACTTCAATTTACAAAATATAGTTACAAAAATCTGATTATAAACTATATGGACATTTCTTTACTATAGCTTCAAATACAAAAAACTATTCTAAAAAACTACTTCTTTTTGAATTTAGATATTGAAACTTGGTTTGTAAACTGAAGTTATTGAAGATTGAAAAAATACAGACTCGATCTCGTTTTCAAATTGGTGTGGCTGTCAACTGAGAATTTGGTTCAAGGTAAAAACAATTTTGATTTTCCTCTTTAATCTTTTTCTATATAAAAATCTGTCAAAAAATTATAGTTCAAATTATTTATACTGTCAAATTAATTTGGGAGTTAGAAAATGCTAATCAATAAATTGATTTTTTGACAAAATTATGTAAATTAAAGACAAAAAATATCAAATTATTTTATTTACTGAAACTTTTTATTCAATAAAAATTAACGAAAACAAAAATATATTATATTTTACTCATACTCTGATAACAAGGATTTCTTTTAATATTGAACGATATTATTTTTGGTGAACTTTGAAATAATTTATATTTTTAATTTTTCATTCAAATTGAGCTAATGAAATATTTTCTACTTAATTCTCTTTAAATATTGAAAAATGGTTTGAAAATAGTCTATTTCATGCATTGTTTAACTAATCAAATAATACCACCTTCAAAAACAAGTTTCATCTATTATTTAGTTCTTGTTTATTATAACAAAAGGTAAGCAAAGCTTTCAAAAACTCATTTCAGAACAAAATGGAGTAAATAGTTTGATCTCTCTTTCATAGCGTTTTCGATAAAATATATGTAATTTCAAAACATTAAAATCCAGATATCGATTCGATGAGTAACTCATTTCATTTCCAGAGATTTATTCCAACTTTATTTTGTAAATTCAATATCTAAAGGATTCTTATTTCTGGAAATATTTCATTTTAAAGATCACTATTTCTGATCTGACTAAAGAAAATGGAACAATCAGTGACTCTTATTTTTGCAAAAACTGAAACTTGAGTAGAAAAGTGTTTTCATTCAATTGCAAAGCTATTTACAGCAATTAAATAAAAATTTAGATAAAATTGTTATGAATTTGTTTATAAATAAGGATTTTTTTCATTTGAAAACACTATTAAAATCCAATAATTGATTTGAATTTTGTTTTTTAATGTAAAGCGAGTTTTTAGCTCAAATATCTTCTCGAGGAATTGATCATATTTTAAATTTCAATTTTATCTCATGAGTATTATAGGATTCTGCAACAAAACAGCGCAAACAAAAACATCGCGAAACAAAACCACGCATTTAATCGACTATTTAAATAAAATTGATTCGAATTAATTCACAGTTATTCGAACAAAGCTCCTAATTTAATTTATGATAAAAATTAAAACTTTCTGATACAATCAGTATATCAAAACCTCGCGATTGTTCATTTTATTGATCCATTTTTAAACTTTATCATTAATGAATTTTTGAGCATCACTGAATCAAAAAATTATATAGTTTTTCAGATATTTTTGTGCGCTGTTTTTTGCGCGGTTTTGGTTTGCGCTGTTTTTGGTCGCGCGGTTTTGTCGTGATATCCTTCGGAATATATTGAGAATGCAGTTAAGCTGGACTAACAGGATCCGTTTACATGTATTTTAGATGTTTTTGAATGTATTTTGAATACTACTGTTGTACAGTTATTATATTTATAAGATGTGCATTCATTGTGCACATCATAACTATAATTATATTTTTTATCAAAAATGAAATATAAATACTAAACCATATTCTGTAGAATACTCTTACCTCTCTTAATCTCTATAATGGATAAAAAGTACGCCGTTTTGAATTCAAATATTTGTTTACAGTCTTGGATCAAAATTTTAAGTCTGTCTTTTTGAAAGTCTCATATTCTTTATTATTTATTTCTCTATGTCTTGTAATCTTAAAAGTTTGGAAGGATTATGTCTAAAGTTTTCTACTGCATAAAAATTTAATAAATATTCAGTATTATTATATCTTTTTTTATATTATTACTTCGTTACAGACTCTTATAATAATTCTGTCATTTGACAATTTTATTAAAATTTTCTGTAGAGAAAAAACTTAGCAAAAACTGTTTGAATGGAATTTTCGGAATTCTTTTTCTAAACTATCAGTATTAATAAAATTATTTTCGTTTTCAATTTCCAGCTTTTTAGTTAAATAATTTGGCATTTATATACTCAAACTTTTTTAACAACTTTTCTATCGATTTTATAAAAAATTTCATATACCTATGAAGATATTTTTCATTAAAGTTCAGAATCGGAAGCTTAGAATTCTTAATTTTTTTCAGAGTTTATCATCTCTTTGAGTTGAAATGTGTTCATACAATTGAATTGAATAGAAAAGAGATATCTTATTATATTGTATGAGCTTTTCAATCAAAATTTCATTTTAAATACTATTTTATTTAAAGTATTTTATTGTTAAAACTAAAATGCAATATTTGATTGACACCTTTGCGCCACATTCATATCAAATGTTCACTTTTCTAAGCAAAAGGTGAGAACAATGGATACTTTTCATTAATTCCACTCAAATAGAATAGCTTTTCCTAATGTAAAGTTGATGTTATCTTTAAAAACTCATTAAATGTATGGCTTCAATAATATAATAAACAAGTTCATGCGCTTATTATAAAGTCAAATACTAAGCAGAGACAGCTTTACTCATATCATACTCTAAACATGATTTTTTGCATTACAATATAGGTATTTCTCACGATTTACAATTGATTTTCTTAACGATTAGATTTTTTACTCGTGTGTTGCGCTTGAATTCATTTTTGAATATTATTTTAATCTTATACGAGAATCGATCATCATTTGAAATGCATGTCATTATAATGTTTGCTCAAAGAGATCGCTTACAGACTGTATAAATGTAAATTTGAATTTTTAAATAAATTCAAAATGTTAATGTATATCTGCAATTCAGAATGACTCAAATGATTCTGTTCTGCTTTTATGTCAATAAAGTTTACCGCAAAAATTTAGGCGAATAAGAGTAAAAATATTGAGAGAATAAGCTTTTATTTAAATTTTGATCAGTAAACGAATTTACGAGTATTTGAATTAAGTTAATTTTTGGTTATTTTACTTTTTGCCTCGAGTAATAACAACTTTTCACAACTTTTCAAAATGGTTTGAATGTAAATTCCGAGAACATGATTTTGCAGAAATTTCTTTAATCTTATTATTGAAAACATCATTGAAATGATAATTCTTTGATATTGTTTACTTTGGTTAGATTGTTGATTACTTTTCGCATAATAATTAGATTCTTTGCTCAAAAATCCATTGCATAAATAATACAGTTTGTCATTCTAGACATCGAAATAGTTTTAAATGAATAAACCCATAAATAAATATTTTCAAAATGATTTTAACGAAAGACACAAATTATGCGTTGATTTGTAAATACTTTCTGTGTTGATTCCTTTGCATTCCACCTATTCTCTGATTAGTAATGCCTCATAGATTTTTCGTTCATACCGATTATCCCTAACTTATAAATCTTAAGCTGATTCTCAATCCATCGAATCATTATCATTGATACTTTGTTCGACTGATGGAAATTTCTTTATCATTCCTGCATAAGTATCTATTTTATGTTCATAAATAGGTTTAAGCTCTTTTTGTTTCATAATATGGGTTCATTTAAAATATCTTTGTGTTTCTTTCGAACTTAATTTCGAAATCATAATATAATATATGATATATTATAGAGAAAACTTTAGATATGGAATAAATGAAACAAATTATTGAAGCTCGATCGCGGACGGTTGGCCGGACACCCAAATTACCGACACACGTTTTCATTGATTAATCATTGAAAACATGTATTAAAAATTTGAATAAATTAATTCAGAAAAAAATTAACGTAGAATCTGAAAATAAAATCATTTTTAGTTTTTAGTTAAGTTTGTTTTTATGACAAAATGATCAAAGTTATCTTTATTTTCTGAAAAATCTAAAAATGATAAGCAAAAATTGATACTTGTTTTCAATGATTTATCAATGAATACGTGTGAACTCCTGACCCTTCAACCTTTTACTTCAACTAAAAACTTTGTTAAGAGTTATTTCATATTATCTCAACTCCAACACAAATTATAATTCCGAATTTTGTTTTATAATTTAATCATTTTGTTAAAAAAATAATGAAACGTTATTTTGATTGAAATCTATTTTGTGCGTTTATAGATTCATAAAAATTGTTTGTCTGTTGCTATGTTTTAAAACAGCGTATTTGAATGAGGGATCTCAATCAGAGCACTTTTCAAACCTTTATTCAATTTTATTTCTAACTCTTTTAACTACAAAAGAGAAATCTCTAATAAGTGAATTTTGAGTTTAAATCCTTGAACTAAAAACTCATAATTTTCTGAGAAAAAAGTTTTGTTGACCAAAGTTTAATATCAATTGATTGAATACATTTTATCAATGATTAATTGATTGACTAACTTCTAATCAAAACTACTGTATGAAAAATGGAAACATAAATTAAAATAAAATAACAGTTAATAAATGAATCATTGATAAGGCAGTATTGATAGTAAAATCCTTCAAAAAACCTAAAGTTCTAACTTTTATTCATAAAGATATTGCTTTGTTGGTTAATACTATTTAAAATAAAATTGAATAAAGGTCTGAAAAGTGCTCCTCTTGAGATTTCTCATTTTCTAAGTATGTTTACTTTTAGCCATTATCCAATGAAAGATGAATTGAGTTAATTAAGTTAAGTAACTGTTTTATGGAGATATTTTATTCAAGGGTTTCGTCAAATTTCTCAACAATATGCAAGAGTAACGAAATAGGAGACATTCAACTCTAACGAGTAAAAGAGAAAACAAAAACAGAAAGTCTACAATTGAATGCTTCTAAGACTTGCTTACAAAGTAAAAAAAGTTAATTAGAATGTGCTGAAAAAATTTCGCACCAATTATAACAAAGCAAATTTTGAAATTAAACTAAGACATTCTGGTTCATAGAAAACGAATTAAATTTGAAAGAAATGTAAAACTAATTTATGAAACAATAATGAGTAGTGAAATGAAATAAATCTATTTTAATCTCTTCTTTAACTGATTAAACTGAGAAAATGACAATGAATTTAAATATTCAATCAGACAAAGAACACAATCAATAGATTCAATAAAAAATGGAATGAAAGAGAGAAAAGCAGAATATTGAAAGTGTTGAGTCAATACAGCCAACTTTTCCCAAATTTATTGATTTTAGAATATCCTGATCGTGAATAAAGAAATAAAAAATCTTATTCACCAAAAAAGTCCACATATTTATCTTCTGATGGGAAACTATTACTCAGTTTAGCAAATTTTGCTTTACAATACTTTCGACTATCCTTTGTATCTTACAAATATTGATGCCTTTAATGTGTATTTTTGTTTTCATATTTGAATATTTTCTTGTTCTCGATCCAAAAGAAAGTCATTATTTTCAAAATCATTTTCTTTGCTTTAGAGGATTTTGCTCAAGATTTAGTAGGGCTTCACCCATAATCACTATAAAGTTTTGCGATCACAGGGGCAAAAATTTCTGATGATTTTTCATTTTTACAAATTTAAGTTTATAAATAAAGAAATTTTCAATCAAAAAATGGTTTTTATCAAATTAATAACGATTAATATTTATTATTTTTGACTAGCCGTGAAATTGCTCGCTAAGCGAGCAAAAAAATAAAGCCCGTTGAAATTTTTCCCATAGAAAAGCAATAGGTGCAAAACTTCTTACTTCGTTAGCTTGGCCACTGGTCACTTTTCAGGGAATTTCTTTGCTTTTGTCCCCCTCAGGTCATACTGGTTCTAATTATACCGGTCTCCTGTTTGTATCATGTCTAGGGGCCGAGTCTATAGCCGGACAAACCCACAAACACACATTTTGAACAAATTTTGAATATTATATATAGATGAGTCGTTTATTTTGATTTTAAGAAGACTTGAATTTAGCATTATAGGCAACTCTTACGATCACAACAAGTCCTGATACTTTACAAATTAAAAGTTATAAAATCGGAAATTTCATTGCATTGCAAAAGCATTTCCAGTCTAGTTATCATCCATTGCTGGAGCATTGATTTAATCTGACTGATTACGATCTAATGTAAACCAATTGTTATCGATATAATTTACTTAAATTCTAACCTTATAATATATTATGCATAATAATTAGTTGCATAAAAAATATTTATATTGATAACTTTTAATAATGGTGATAATTTTATTCCTTAAATTTGTCGCATTTTTCGGAGAAACACTGTAAGAGAGATTAAGAAAAACTCTTAAAGTAATTGAATGAACTATTTTATATGCAATTTTAAACTTGTAATTTTCCCAATTGATAAAGGACATTATCACAGAATAGCCGAAAATCGCTTAGCATGGCAGCACTTCTCACTATGATTTTTTCTTAGCTTATC
>JAQFXV010000160.1:0-32238 GCA_034694065.1 Camisia spinifer
ATAAGTTGGTGTACAATTTTTTGTGAAATTCTAAACTTTTTCAAGCATTTGAAATTTTTTGAATATCTTAAATTCTGAGAAGTAATAACGGAAGAAAGAATCATTTCAGAGCCATTCAAGAAAAAGAATGAATTCTAGAGAAATCGATCTTTAAATAAACGATAGAATTCATCGAATCAAAAACGTAAACCCAACTGAACCAAAAGGTTGAACTTTTTTCTTATCTTTTTTATTTATTATGTTAATCAATAAAATATGTCACATTATATCACCAAAAGTTGTTTAGATGTATAGCTATTTAAAGTTGAGAACTATAACAGAAAGCACTAGAGTTTCATTATAATAGATGTGTTTACCTCTAAAAAATATTTTCAACTCTCTCAACGTCTTTTAGTAACATTGCGTCTCATATTTTATTCACAACAGATTTGATATTTCGTTTGTTAAACTATTCGGAGATCATTATCAAAACCAACTATGCATTGAAAATAATAAATATTGATTTGAATTAAGGTTATTTCGATTTTTTAACTATGAAATATGATTTGATTCATGCATGAAGTCTGAAAATTGAAGTTTATATGATATCGAAAATGGACCGCAAAGTTGCAATGATAGACATGATTTAATAATAATATTGATTATTCCCACAAACTATAAACTCAACAAAAATCTGATAACAGGAGTTGAGGAAAAGAATTTAGTAATGGTCGAAATGAGGTTTTGTATTACATCGATAACAAACGATGCATAAAAACATAGTGGGCATCATGTGAAACAGTAGTAAAAATGTTATATTAAACCCACATTCTCTTGGGATCTCTTTGTAAAAAGTGAGGGATGTAACCAAAAAGCACACGATTTCTCATCAATTTATTATTTCCCTCCGAAAAAACTGTGTCCCACTATTCAAACACATATTACGCACACTGAACAGTACGAGAAGAAAATTTTCAGTAACAGATGTACTAAACTTTTTTTGCAGCATAACTTTTCTACTCAAAAATCAAGATTATTTAATTCAAGATTAATATAAATTTAGGGATTCTATAGAAACCTCATGTCTTTCAAGAGTAATGAAAGTAAAGTATTTTTCATGTCTTCAGTTAAACTTGTTTTCAATAGATTGGTTTCAGCTGCATTTTTTCTCAAACTTAATGATTAATGGGTTACATAACACAAACTTCTGACAAAAATAAGAAAACAATAATTAACACCAGAGGAACAAAAAAATTGAACCTATTTTTTCGTCACCTAATCTAAAATACGTGTTCTGTCAAATGTTTCTGCAAAACATATTACTAGTACTAATAATTCAAGTCAATCCCTCAAAAACTTAACACAAAGAATAATGACAAGATCTGTTGATGACCTCTAATGATTATTGCCTTTTATTTTGAAAAAAAAAGATTAACTGCAAACTATGCGGAAAACTCTAGTTGAAAATTATTATGAAGACAGTTATTAATGCATATTTAGGATGTTATTTTTTACAATAATAATCAGACATCAAATTCAAGTATTATTGTTTGAGTTGAACTCAATTTGACATTTCTTGTTCATAAAAGATCATTGTATTGTTTTTTCGTGCGATATTCTATTATTAACGCAATATTTGAAAATCTATTAAAAATGGGAAACTTTTCTTTCAATTTACGATTCAGTAATTGATTTTTTATGCAACTCAAATAAGTTTTTGAATGTGATTATAGCCCTTTTTATTGCAATTTATAGATAATTAAGAAAGCATTAGTGCACCATAAATTAAATCAATAATGATGTAAATAATCTATCATTGAATACATTGACTTAGTTTTCAGTTGAGCCCAAAACTAGAAAGAGCTTATTATATCATTACTAATCTTACTTTTGAGGATACATAAAAAGCAGTGATTAGATTGAAAGAGGCTGTAAGGGGTGGGTTTCAAAATCTATATAATGCTTAAGCAATTTAAATATTACAAAATATTATAGTTGTATAACTAAAAGTCAATAACTTAAGCATAATGTTATTTGAATTGCTTCTAATAGTAATAATGATGTAGTATTTTATAATAACTTAAGTAATGTTACGTTTATTGAATTAGTAGATAAGTCATCAACTTCTAAACATGTTTCTTATAATATAGAAAAACGATTGTTTCTTTTGATCTTAAATTTAAACAATGAAGTTTATAATTTAATTTCTCTTAAGTAAAGTCAGGAAAAGCTTTAGTAAAACAATGATCACGACTGCATCAGATTTAAAACATAGCTTTAGATAAACAAATCGGGCAATGAATTTGCTAAAAATATATGAAACTATTTCGTGTGTACACAGAATAACTCCAAGTTTTGATTATATGTCTCGATAAAAAACAAAGATTGCCATCACTTGACAGTTGGCAAATAAATTCTATCAATAAATATCTACTGAATTTAGTTTTGAGCCCTCAGGACATGTCTTTAGAGCTGAGTTGGTATGAGAGGTATTAAATTAAATTAAAATTCTTCTTAAGATACATCTCATTAGTAATTGAATCGGTTTAGATATCAGTTATTGCATAACATTAAGTTTATTAACAGATGCATCAAATTTCGTAATTTAAACGAATTTTAAAAACATCATTTTTGATCTTTCAAGCCAACAAATTTCATAGAAAATAACAATTTTTACTATTTTTATCTGAAAATCATTGATTTTTAATTTATTTTTGAAAGTGAGTCGTTATGATGCACAACATGAAAACGATATCAATATATTAGAAATTCTGATGATATATGCATTATAATTATGCCGGGATTTTGAATTTTGCAAGAAAGTAAAACTTATATGAGGCAAAAAATCGTGAGCAGTTGACCCGACGCTTAAGGGGCGCTCAATTTTAAATTCCTAACCATAAAATGGTCAGAACACGAACTCTTGACTAATTTTAGAGCATCGCATAACAAACTTACCTCATGTTGTCATTAAATTCAATAACAAATTATGAGAATATTTCTGAAAACTTGTTCATTACTCTCAACGGTAAAAAACCGAACTCAAAAGTAGATTAGGAAAAAAGTTATTTGTTATGCGAAGTAATTTTGAAAATTTTCCCCCAGAATTTTCCAGTAAGAATTAAATGAAAAAAACTAATCGCTAAACAAGCAATAGTGAGTTGAACTTATGGTTGAGCCTAAACAAGAAAACAGGAACATTTGTGGAGTCGTGATGAGCTCATCCCCTTTCATTGAGATCGTGGCTTATTTATTCCAGAGTAATGTTATAATGTTAATCATTATACAGATATCGTCTCTCGCGTACGGGTATTCGCCAAAGGGAAGCGATGGTTCTCAATAGTTGTTTAGTTGTGATGTTACTTATATGAAATCCTTTTCTCAAAGTTTACTGTACGCCAAGAGATTTCTCTCCTCGATTTGAACTCAAGCATTGGGTTATTTGATAGCTCCTTGTTTTTAGGGCGATAACACCATACAAAAAATAAGAGTTTCGAATCGAGATCCCTATCACTGATATGCTTGTGATGTTGCATGAAATACATGCATATGTTTCAAATATCAGTAGCATTTGCTACTGACTATCACTATCGCGATCCAGTGGTTTTCATTGTTCAGCTTTTTAAATAGAAAACAATGCAAATTCTAATTGAGCGATGACTTCAAATCATAGTGTTCTTTTTTCTTACTTCAAATAATTTTATTCTCCACTGCATTCTAAGCAGTTCTATTCATTGTTCATCTTATAATGATTAGCAAGTGTTGAATTCTAGTAAACTGTAAATATTCACTAAATATGCATCTTTTTAATTGAATTTTTCTCATAAAGTCCGGTGCGATGAACCGAATCATTCGTTTTGATAGAAGGCAAGAAATTTTGAGCTGAAAAATGCTGACAATGCAGTGCTTTTTGTTGAGCCAATAAATTAGAAAATCAATTGAAGGCTGAAATGCGTAACGAATAGGACAGAGCACGAAGAGAAGGAAGAAAGCTATTGTGTATTGGATTTGTTGTATAAGAAACAAGTGATGTTTTCAGAAGTTTAAAGGCACACAATATTAAACATGAATTGAATGAATGCATAGCAATAACTATTGAATACTGTCTTTTAAACTAAATTTTAATCGAAAAAACATAAAGCAGACGCATATTTTTGATAGCTTGTTATATAAGATGATATTGAATTAGTTTTTTCTTTATCTCGATTTCAATTTTCGCCTCAATAATTTCGTGAACAAAGTAATTTTGACAGGAATTCGACATTAATATTCAATTATTCGAGATGTTTTTGATTGCATGCAATATATTTTCTTTTGATTTGAATGTAGAAATAGTTGCGGTTAGCGGTCCACTAGTCTAGTGGTCCTCAGATCTGATAAACTTAAATATTAGTTCTATTGATGTATAGCGTGGAGGGTCTGCAAAATCAAAGGCAGCGACAGTTATAAGTTTGAAGGTGTGATACTTGAAAAAAAAGTTTGCCAACAAAATGCTCAACAATAAGGTTATGAATTTGCACCTTTCAAAACCAGACATCATTTAAGAAGAAAAAAGGATAATATATAACCAAAATTTTATTTATCTATCAAGTCTTTGAAGAGTTCAAAGAAATAATATTAAATTCGGTTTTAGGGTTCAACTATTAATGAATTTCTGAATTATTTATAATAAAAATAATTAAACTTTTCGCTTCATGTTTACCATCAAAACAGTTGAAGAAGAAAAAACATTAAATTTTGTGCTTTAGCTATAACTTAAAATAAATTTATTACTAATTCCATCGATTTTAGTAGGAATTTATAAATAAATATTAGTCATAGTTGTCATTGGGATTTACGATTGCTATTTAAAAAATAATTCTGAAGTCTGAAGTCGGAAATTTTGTTATTTGAATTCAAGTTAAATGACTGTTCAAACGAATTGAGTTAATAAAACATAAATTGAGACAAGTTCTGCTTTATGAATCTCGTTGATTATAAATGCAAATGATTATATAAAAGTTGATATAAGAAAAGTAGGCATATGCTAATGGTTAAATTGGTTAAATACAAGCTTGTGTACTCTGTTCATGCATTTTGTAAGTGCAAATGACAATTCTCAATCTTCTTATAACATATACTCTATAATAATAATTAATTACATGAATATATTTGTAGAAACAAGTCTGCTATTATCTCAATCTAATCATTCAACACATTCTCATTGATAGCTCAAAGACTATTCTGAATGTATAATTTTGGAAAAATGCTTTCGATGATAGTTGAAAATAGCAATCATAAAAGACATATTACTTTTATATACATAAATGTATATACCTTTGAGCAAACAATCTTGAAATTTTTTCTCAAATTAAGAAACAGAACTTCACAGTTGTGATAATCAGCGATACATTTATACATTAAAACATGTATATAAATAACTTAAATATCGTGACTATTGATAAGAGGCGAAGATATTTCATGGCAAGTGTGGCAATCGCTCATTGATAGAGAATAGCGAAGAGTGGCTATGCGTGACATTATTTTGATAGAATGGCACCAAAACGTTGAGCATTAAATCAGCATTAGTATAATCAGCTCAATGGATGCAAACAAACTAATTCAATATCTTTTAAATTTCAATCTTTTAAAATGCGATTTATATAATCAACAAAAATTCAAAGTTAAAAATTTAATGAATATGTTTGAACCCATCAAAAGACTTGATTCAAATTCATTTTGAAATTACTCTTACTAAACGAGTTTTGATTTTAAATGAGCTCAAGTATACTGAACTATTGCTATTGATTTCACTAATTTTTCCAAAATATAAATTAGATTCTATAATATTCTGATTCCAATTGATTTTGAAAATAATGCAGATAAGGAAAAAATAAACTATTTATTTGCAAACCTTTTCATCACTATATATTTTCATTCAATGTTTGAGATATAATCAAATATCTTTCACCTAAATAAGTAAACCAATTAGTAACTAAATAATTATAAATCAAATTAAGGTCATCTTAATAGCAATTAATTATTTTTCTAAAAAAGTATCACTGCCTTCAGCTCAGTTAAAATCTGAATTCAAAATCTTTGAGGTGTTGTAAGAATGATAAAAAAAATTCTATTGAAATTATAGTTCAAATGAAAAATAATTGCCATAAATGTTTGGTGTGGTTGTAATTCAAAGTGAGGAACACAATACAGGGGGTTTACAAAAGATATAAGTTGAGAAACAATGTCAACATAAAGCAATTGTTCATTTATCCCAAAATGTGTGATAAAATAAAACGAATAACACCTCTCACTAGTAATAAGAGCCACTATTTTTAGAAGTGAGAACTATCCCTAATAATCAACAAAAGATCAACAATACAAAAGTCTTAACAATTCATTTTTTAAAGAAAGTTTTTCTCTTGTCGGGCGAATCATTTATAAACCGCATTATCGTGAATAAAACAAGTTTTCAGTAATATATTTTTTATAGCTAACATATGAGTTATCACAAGTTTATTTTTTGCGATGAAGCTCATAAGCAGAGACAATAATAATAAAACATTAATAATTCCAAAAATAACTTTATGTAAAGATATTTCCTTATTATTGAGAAGGAGGGCATCTTTTTACAACTTATCTCAATAGAAGTTTACGGATTATCCACGGGTGATATTACAATGAAATACTTATACACTATTACATAACATACAGATAGCATACACTAAAAATAAATGTACATCATTTGTCATTTATTTTGGCAGTGAGCGAAACTTCCGCACATGTATATTGTTGTCATTCATTTAACTTTATGATAGCAAATATTCGTTTAACTTGAGGGCATTTAGTTTAGAGATAACTAAATTGAGAATCAAGAGTGAATATGAACATTAAAATTATCATTATCAATTTTTAGTAGATATAATGCACTTTAAATTCCAGAAGCTTTACTTTGTGGACCTTTTCTTTGAGCATATTCTTTATGGCTCTTTAAATTGCAGTTAGCAGTTAATAATGGATAATAACGTAATTCATTTGCAAAAATAAGTTATAATCATGGTAATCAACTGTAATTTTGATTAAAGATTAAATTCTTAATTCAAGTTGGTCTTGCATTTTCTGGATGTTTTTTCTAATAAGAATTTATTCAGGTGATGAAGAACTTAATCCGGGAAATATAACAGTTTTTTATGTGAATTCTTGAGCTTTTGCAGTAAAAAAGACTATTTTTTTAATCGAAAGTATCAAAACCGCTGTCATGTTAATGCTTAGCCATTAAAGTTTAATCTTTTGAAACGTTAACCTCAAAAAAGTATTGAATTTCTATTTGCATTATCTTTTTTGAGTTAACGTAAACATAACAAAACAGTGACACATACTGTACATACCATTTCTTTAGAAATACTGGAGGAAGACTTAATTAAAAATTGATAAATACCTTGAACAAAGAATCGTACGATTCCGTCCTCTTTCTTGCCATTAACTATACAGTGATATTCACCGGAATCGCCAAAAGTGACTGATCGGAAAGAAAGTGCGCCATTTTCGGGCACAAAAGAGACGTGATCTTCAACTTGCCATACGATCATCCGCTCGTTTTCAATCTGAAGATAATTGGATAAAACAAACAAAAAGAATTAGAATTTACAGCGAAATTCAATTAACGAGTTATCTCTAAAAGTTAAGCTTTTAACTGACTTCTACTAATTTTTTGTCTTCTTTCCACCATTGAAGGTTATAGATCTTTGGCGCCTGAGATGCCGGCTCACATGGAAGTGTTCCATTACCACCTTTGCGGACATAGACTTTCTGACTGTCGTCGCCTACAAAAATCAATTTTTGATTAAATCATTATTCTTAATGAAAAACGAGTGCACCCTTGAAATAATATTCGAATTAAATGCAATCGATTATTGTTTGTCACGCGAGCCTTTATTCTACTCCATTTAGAACAGCACTATTTTTTCATGTAAAGGTAGAGCTGAAAGAATGTTTGAAATGAAGAATACTTGTTTAGAGAGGGCTTAGCTGAGGGATTAGTTTTTGAAACATATAAGAATTGAGGAAATTTGGGATTTATTAGGAATACAACGCATCCTTATATTGAATGAACTGAAATTTGTAATTTTGAGCAAAGTTTTAAGCATCTTAAATTTCATAAAGCTTGCAAAATGCAACTTCTAAAAAACAGATTACCATTTTTCCAACTAAATACAATTGATTTTAAATGCTTTCAATTTGAAAATGAACTTAACCGAGAAATGAGTTGAAACAGAAATTTATTTTTGCTTATGTTTGCATAAATTTAACTAAAAATCCATTAGATGTTAGGTTAAATTTAACTTTTTTGGCTTCAATTTAAATTCCAGAACGCCTTCCAAAAAACTTATTTTATAAAGATATCATTTTATCGGTAATATTTCATAGAAAAATATTTAAAATTTAGAACATTATCGTCATGAGAGTTATGGTTATCATTAAAGTTTGTTTAGATTTAAACCAATATATAATTAAGTAATAGGAAGTTCATTGAAAAGTAACGTTAAGCTCAAACTTATATTAAAGTTATAAGGTTTAGATGATCTGAAAGACTAATGTAAATATTGAAATTGTTCTCCAATAAAAACATTGAAAATTTTGATATCATAAGACAATTTTCTAAAAATAGTTATATAACCAAAGATTGGATTGCATGCACTTTTATGGCATATAATGTTTAAGTACATATAATTGAAGTTTGGGAAAAGAAGATCGATCACTAAAAAATGTTTTACGATAGTATAAAATTAAAGACAGAAAAGCAGAGCTTCAATGTTTTTCCAACTGGCAGGTGATTCACACTTTGATCTCTACAGGATTGCTGTCTGATGCGGGCCAAAAACTATTGCTAACACCAGGTATTCATTTGTCGTTCAACTCATTTTCTCGTCAAGAGAAGACCTTTTCAGTAGTGCACTAAAAGTTGAAAGTCCGCTCAATAAATTGTTTAAATGTTTATTTTAAGGCCTGTAAATCCCAATTGTAATTATACAGTAAGACAGATGTTTTCTTCTTTAGCTTCGAGGCCTTTCTAAATACTATTCAAACTATTATTTGTGTTTTGTATTTAACTTGAAAATAGTCTCTAAACAAATTTCTACTGAACGTAACTCTATTAGAAATAAGTAATTATTTCTTTCAAACACAAGTACAAACACTTTCACTATTTGGTTAAATATTGAAAAACAAGAAATTGAAATTCTTGTTAATAAGTGTTGAAAAATTGCTTTGAAAGCTTGTATTTAAAAATTTCATTAACAAATATTTGTTAAGGAATGAGATGAACAGAAATTTGATTTCAAGCTATTAAGTAATAAAAAGTATACGAAGTGTTTATTGACCGAAAGTAGACGGTAAGTGCCAAAAGATTTGACACCCTGAGAAAATTACATTCTCTTTTCTTACATTATTCAATAAAATAAGAATAAGTCAAATCTAGTGAGAAATAACAAATGGATTCTACAGTATTCTCGCGTAATTGTTTGTAGACTTAATTTATGTACCAGTCATTTATTTTAGGGTTAGTTTCAAGCACAACAAAATGCAAATAATTCAACTTTTTTTCAAACTGTCAGAAGCTTTAAGGAACAAAAGAGAAGTATGCGTTTGCATAAAACATAAACACACTTCACTGTCCACATATATTCGTTCCAAGAAATCATTTTCAAACAAAACCTAAAGCTCTTCATAATTGACTTTTACTCATATGAGCGTCTCCTTTAAAACTATAATTGAAAGCATCTTAACTAAATGAGTTTTATTAATTTGACAATGTTTATTAATTGCTTGCCCTCTTTCTTCTAACAGATCTCAAATCTTAAATATTTAATTGAGTTTTAAGACTTATCAAAATTACTATTGAGTTCGAATGCATAGGATTTCTGAGTATTTATACAAATCTCGTAATTCTCGTAATTAACACAGGATTAAAACTGACAGAATTAATAACTACTAAAATGCTGAAGAAAATGAGTATTTTTGGTGATCATGATTTAGTATTTTGAATCTTAGTGTAAAAGAAGGAATTTTTCATAAATTTTCAAAATATGAATAATTTACATAAAATATTTCAAGTGTTATAATGAATCGAAAAAAATTAAATAGCGATGAACTACATTTATGTGAAGCCAGTTATAAAAGATTATTATTGCGCACATTATATGTTAATAAAACAATTTAATATTGCTATAAATTAAATAATTATAATAACTCAAAAGTCCGAAAACTTTATTCTTTTATAATCTTGAAAAACCTGAATTCAAACGGAATAATTGAATTTCTTTTTAAACAAAACAAGCTTTAAGTGATATCTTAAAATGGGCTTTATTTCAAATTAATTTTAAAAAATCTATTGTTCAACTCAATGTTAGACATTATTATGCGAAATGATAGAAATAATTGTAAAGAATTCAATAAAAAATCAATTTACACATCACAATACCAATTAAAAACGGATTTCAAATATCGATTGGTATGCAGAGGATATACAATAATTTAATTATTACAATGACCTTAAGTTAAGAAAAGATTGAGAACAGATTTAAAATTATAAAATGAAATTAAAAATAATATATGAGTAGTGAATAGAAAAGGCGTTTCTTAAAATTCACATTTTATAGACTTATCCACAAAAGATAGAGGAATGTTATCATTTACTCCAGGATACAAAGAAAAAGAAAATTGAAACGAATTCACTATCAAAACTATAAGTAAGAGAGCAATAAATATTAAATTATCAATTTGGAAATCAAATTCACGACTCAAAATCCAAAATAACTATGAGCACAGACTAACCTTTTCAATTTGTCTTCAAAAAAAGATCTGTCTCAATGTCTATCTATGACTGAATAATTAATAATCAGTTTTGCATAAATTAATTTCAAAAAAATCTTCTGTTTTTATTTTCATTTTTTTTCTTAATTTATAACTTGATAATGAATTGCGTTTCAGATAATTACTAAGTCTATGATTTGAATTATTTCCAATAGTTTTTAGGATAAATCATTTTTTCATGTTTCATAAAATTGAAAAACTTTCAACAAATTATGTTTGCTTAGAGTTCATCTATTATTTATTTTCCAATACATCACAATCAAAGTATATAATTCATCAAACTTTAGTTCTCTGCCATTCAATACTAATTTAATATTGAGGCAAAATTTCATTTTCATTTTTCCCTTTGTATTGATTAGTGGTAAACCATTTATGTCCAACTCTGATAAATCCAATTAAATAATTTTATAAACTCTCATTTTTAAGCTCGAATTATGGAATTACTTTGAATGCAAAAGTAGGTTATTCTGAATGCAGAGATTTTGAATGCAAAGTAAAGGCTGTCATATGAGAGAATATATTGTTGAATCGCTTTCGACGTATGTTCTTCTCTTTCATCTTTTGCCTTTTCATAAAAGCGGATTATCATGAATGAGATCCGAAAATACAGTAAAGTAAACAGAATGGCTATCGATTTTCAACAGACATCGATATGCAATGACTTCCCATCAATATAGATAATCATTTCGATTATATCTTTAGGGCTTGATATGAATCATCATTTTGTTGATTCGTTTCCGGAATTCTATTGTGCTCTGAATAGAATGAATTTGTTTTATGTCAATAATTTTGACTGAATTGTCAACATATTTCTTGTTTTTCTGAAAATTTGATAATCTTTTTGGAGAAGAAGAAGGAGAAATTGCAAAAACAAATTCGATTTTCAGTGAATATTTGAAGAGTAATAGAGAAGTTGCTTTGAGACTAAACTAGTGTAGTGTAGACTACATTACTGCAAATTACGGTTTTCGGGTTCACCTTCTCTCCAGAGACACACATTATATGCTTTTTTCAAAGCTGATACTTCAGACACTACAACTGCATAAGTTTTTGGAAACTTCTTTCCTTTTTCAATCGTCATTCAAGAGATGGAAAATGTTTCATATTGATGGTCTACTTCTTCCAAAACTGACGCTGGATTTGACAAATCCCATGAGTTATAAATAATACAAACTACTGATGATATACTGAACAGTTTCATATTTTAGATTGAATTTAATACTAACAAACCATGAAATATTTCTCTGAACTCATTTCTTACTCAAGTTCTGGCCATTATGTATGAAAAATTTGTTCATTTAGACTATTTCTTGGTTGCCTTTCCTCTCAAATGTTTTTATCTCAATCTTCATAGTAGTGTATAATAAACAAAAAATAAACCCTATGTTTATTTGAACGATTGGCGTGAAAATGTATTATTTAATTAAACAAGCATTCAGTGAATGAGGAAAGAATTGCACAGAACTTGACCGCAATAAATGTTGTTTAGACTCATTTTGGTTGAGAGAAAATAAAACACTTGAGATTATACTTCTCTTCTAATTATAATTAGATATAAATAATTAGCTTTTAATTGGATTAATATAAGAAGAACTGAGACGATAGTTCTCATCTCTCACACTTGTGTCACACTATACTGTATTGTATTTTATTCACATCCACTAATTCTTCTCTCAACAGACATATATTGCTTTTTATCGATTCTTTAGGATAAAACAGGAAAACATGGCATAAATCAATTCAATCGATTCCTATTTACTATTGGATTTGACTGAGAACTCATTCTTCTCATTTATTCTCTCGTGTATTATAGCTTTATCACAACACGAATATGTGTTCAGAATTCGTAAAATGTTTACATCAAAGTCAGGGTTTCCTCACTATCTAGAACTCTGTTTCTTCGCAAGTTTGTCCTCCAAAAGGAAGAGCTCATATTCAAAGCTTGGATGTCATTGTATTTGTTGTTTTGCTGATTCGAGAGTTTTACAAAACCTCAACTGTATCTCACGAAAACTGTGGATCACATTTGTTTGTAATGACACTCAAAGTAATTCTAGTACTAGTTTAACAATTAAAAATATCTATGTTTAAAGGCATGCTTGAGAACGAAAAATTATGTTAAACAAAGAACACAACAACAATCGTACATGAAATTGAAATTAAACTCGAAAAGGAAGTTATGACCCAATTTCTACTGTCATGAACTCTCCATTATATCAAAATTATTATAATTGTCTCACTATCTAATTGAAAATGAAAACTTAATTCTCTTTAATTAGATATTTTGACACAATTCTACTCTCAATTGAAGCCGTGAAGTATTTTTGTTCAGTGTATTTATAAAATGACAAAAATAGAATTAATAGCAACTGAGCCATGATTTAGAGCTAACAAGAACTATATCTGTTTCACTTGAAAATTAAGATGCTTTAGAAAAGATAATTCTATTAAGTGAAACTAACTTTACTTTTAAATTAGATGACATGTGACCATAAATTTGGCTGTCATCCCATCCATGGTTTATAGCATCTCAAACCATATTCAACAGATAAATGAGGAATTATTGAGAGATTTTTCTCAACCAGGTTATTAATCAAGATATGAAGTAAAGCTCGTATTAAGCTTTGAACTAATGTTTAAAAATTACTTCATTGCAGATTAAAAGTAAAAGAAGTTCATCGAATGGATTAATTTTCAAATCAAATATTAAATCAAATGCATTTCAATCATTCTTAACTTGAAGAAGTGTTGCACACAGTTTTTTTGCCCTTATTTTTTCTCTACCCTTGAAATCATATAAATAGCATATGACAGAAGTGGTATAAGTTAGAAATGTCGGTTCGTATACAATGAAGGGAAATAAACATAAAGGCGTTAATCAGCTTAAATATAAGCTCGAAAGGTGTGCAATTGTTAGGTGACAAATATGGACACAATAAGCCGGACATTAACGCGAAAGATTATACCGATTTTGAGGATGTCTTATACTATTTCTTATTATGTCAATGTCTTGTTGTTCCGCATCCAACCAGTATTGCACGTGAAATGCTTTTATATATTATTGTTTCCTTAATCCTCTCGAAACGAATTTGCATTTCTAAAGCACTCCCGACGTGAATGAAAGTTATCCCTAAACTTCTTCTCGTCCCTCATGAAGGCTTTGAAAGGTTTTTGAGCTTTAGGTTCTCTTATATTATGCATGAGACAGACGTGTTTTGAATTTGATAATTTGATTCGAAATTTAAAAAGATACAAGTTATGTATAACTTTTTATCCATCAACATATATTGGATGCATCAAATTTATTCAGTTATTTATTATTAAATATGATTTATATGAATAAATGAATCAACATGTTCACATATTTACATCCCTACACACTTAAAAATGCTGTTTATAATAAGGATTACTTCAAGAGCTGACATTTCTGACATAAATTAATTCTAGTTTTATAACTCGATTAAAAAAGAGGAAAATTTAATTATAGTTTTTTTCTTTTTTAAAGTCCAGCCTTTTTTTAAAAGACTAACCGAGTATTTTCATCAAAACAGAAAAAAAAATTAATCAATTCATTTGAGAATAGCTTAAAAGCATAAAAAATTCCATTTTTCATAATTATGCAATTTTTTGAATGTTGAAGTTTTTTTTCTTGAATGTGAATTAATTGCAGTTATAATAAATTTAGAGCTTAAAATTGACATATATTGCAATTTATAATGACTGTATTCAATTAGTTCTAGATTTTTTCCTTTATTATCTCCCATTTTCAGTTATCTCATTCATTGATTCATTGCTTTAATTCATTTACAAATGTTTTTGTCTTGATAGATTTTAATTGAAATCTGAATTTATAGTCTGTAAATGTTTACGAGTGCTATCGTTTCTCATCCTTTTAATCAGTTGACTGATTAAACATAAAAAGTTAGGCTACGCTACGACTGAAATAGTGCAACAAAGATATGCTTACGACCCAAAACAGTAACAATAGTGTTAATGTCTATTAATGATCAGTTCTTTATGGTCGCCATTCATAAGTAAGATAGCAAATGCTTACTGTAAGCTCACAAATGTGCGATTTAGCACAAAGTCAAGCAGAAATTGGTATATATTTGTTAGAAATACAGTCAAAACTAATTTTGTTAAACTTTGTTTCAATGAAAATCATTAGCAAAAAGCATTTTCATGATTTAGATTAAAATTCCATCTGCAATAGGAATCCTAATCATTGAACATAATCATCGAAAAGTAGTGATCTGTTTAGTATAAAGTTATTCAATATTAAAACTGCTTTTGCAAAACTGACTGTAGAAAAGCATTAATATATTTTTCCTGTGCAGTCACACACACAATGTTACTCATTGTTATCCCAATGAACTATTTGTGGGTTGAGTGGAGAATGTTTTGCCAGAGTCTGTATGGAGAGGAACTTAACGATTAAACTAGAGTATGATTCATCTCTTGATGTTTAAAACGCAATGTTAACAGTGAACTGTTCAGTATTTAACTGCGTTATGAAATCGATGTTCATTATCGAGAGTGTAGTTTTGGTGGGAGTTGAATAGGCTCTGCTTATGAGCTGATTTTTCTCGCTCTCTGATAAAGTGGGTGGAAAGCATACCATTGATTAATACATAGCATATATCTATTGCACTTCAAATGTTTAAGTGAGAAATTGCCAATCGATAAGACCAAGGGTTTCAATGAATTTTTAAATGTGACAAATTTTGCACTTTTCACAAAAATGAGTTAATAATGTATCAAAATTTCGAATAAACAATGCTTAAAATGGATTACATGATAAATATTTCGCTTTAACCATTACTTGTTTTCTACGCTATTAAAGTTCCAAAAGAGTATTAATTCTTAACCTTGCATATGATATGACCAGAGATTATTATATGACAAAATTTATTCATTATATAATAAACCATTTCGTGGCAACCAATGCATTAATAAGACTATGACTCCAATGAAGCAATAAAAAGATAATAATAAATCCTTAATTTAAGTTTTGAATAATTTATAATATTATACTTTTTTAATAGATTCACGATTTATTCAAAATGATAAATTTGACTCATTTTAGTTCCATATCATGAAATATTTTTTTGTTTCGATAGAATGGAGGTCACTATAAAAACATGACAAACACATGGCTTAAAACATAGCTTAAAACATGGCTTAAGAAAACACATTTCGATAACTTATAAGCGAGAAAAATTCAGAAAAGGCTTTTCAAATAATATACTGTCATGAAAAAGGGGTTGAATTTTTTATTTATGAGTAGTAACACGGATGCAAAGATATTAATTCAATTTTGATAAATATATAGAATTCAATTTAATAAACTGAATGGTATAAACACTTTTGACTTTGGACTACATTTTGAATTTACTAAAATAGTTTTGTTCTACAAAAAATTCATGGTTTTCATTATAATAAGGTCTCCAACAGCAGGCGAAATAAGTTTTTATATTGTTAACTAGATTTGATTGTCCCTTAAAATGGGAGCACTCGATAATACATGTTAATCAAAAACTATAATTTGACACATTTTCTAATCTCGAAAATTGAATTTAAAGCCAGAATAATCTTGATTGAAACATTCGGCTAAATAAATAAATTAAATAAAAATCCATTAATTTTCTACTAAATATTCTAATAGTTTTGGTCGCGCCTAAAAATATTCATTTGTTATACTAATCATTTGACTTCCAGTTTTTCACATTAATAACTTATGAATAACATCAT
The DNA here is from genome assembly GCA_034694065.1 of Camisia spinifer. Lineage (NCBI taxonomy): Eukaryota > Metazoa > Arthropoda > Arachnida > Sarcoptiformes > Camisiidae > Camisia > Camisia spinifer. The sequence continues at coordinate 16,582 of JAQFXV010000160.1, forward strand.
TGAGAGTAAAAAAATCAAAACGAGACATCATTATAATATAGATAACACATACATAGTTTGTAAAACAGCATCAATAGTATCATGACTTCAAAGTAGGGCAAAAATTATTTATAAAAATTTAATTAAATAAGAAAAGTTTTTCACGAAATAAGAGGACAGAATTGAACTGAAATAACACAAAAAATTGAGTATTTGAACCAAATAGTGAACCCCTTCGAAGAGGACAACCCACTGGTCTCATGATTTGCAATCTTAATCATCGAAACATGAAATAAAAAATAGAGAAAAACACCGGACGTCGAAATTATCCATAATTTTTTGTTCATAAAGTGAAAGAATCATAAAAAATGTCATCTTTTAGTTATTGTCGAGACTCGTTCTTATTTTTGGTTCACCTTAAGAATCGGCGGACGTTGCAGTCGAGTCGGTTTGATATCTAACAATCATCTTCGCGTTAGTGAGTTTTGACACCCAACATATCATGCAATTCATCGGTGCATTCAATAGTTGATGAAAGTGTTTGGACTTATTCACAAAAAACATCATATTTTGTTAGACTATCTTTGTTCTGAAGAACACAGCTTTAGAAGTAATGAGAAATTCATAAGAGAAAATTTTCGCTCAGATAATCATAACTGGAAAAGCATATCTCACCCAAATATAAAAGAGACTTAGAAAGTACTGCACCCATGAATGAAAACTATGGCTTTCTCTACAGTAGTTCGTATTTCTGACATCGCAAGAGAAGTCAACCGTCTATGAGAAACGACTCAACTCTCTTCTCTCGTCTCTTTCCCTCTCAAATACATTTTACTACTTATAAAATACTAAAAACTATGCAACCGAACAAATATTACGAGGGATGTCAAGCGATCGACGAAACAATAATAATTTCATATATATTTATTATTCTTGTTCCAGTCTTTTATTTTTGGGAAAATTTACAAATCTTATAACTTTTCTCTCAATGAGATTTTCTTTGACAGTCGAAACTCATTAAGAAAAGTCTCTAAATTAGAGAAAAAGTAATAAAAATTTCAAATGCTTACACAGTTTGAATGATAATAATAATCAAATTCAATCGCATTAAATATAATATTTCTCACTTTTATTGTTTTTTATGGGAAATTATATTTTTTTTAATAATTAAAAGAGCAATTTATTCAACTTTTCCTCTATTTAGCAAAGCTCAAGTTGAGTGAATTTGGTGTCCTTCGAAGTTATTTTGTGAATCGGCAGCACTAATATCATCGTAAATGCTTGAGAAATTTGACATAACCCACGCTTCAGTGGAGGCCATTCTATAAGTCATATATTCAAAAATAGACAGTTTGATAGAAGAATTGGTTCGGTTGTGACGCAACCATTATATTTATTCAAAGAGTTCATTGGGTTTTTATTTTACCTCAAAAACATATCTTAAAGATTTATTAGGTATTGATTTTTTTCAAAGCTTTATCCAAAACAAGCATTAAATATTTAGTGTTTGAAATGGTAATAACTCAATCCTACGCCTCTTCAATACTTAGCTCTTTATCGTCACCAAACAGTTGTTCAAATTCAAACTTCTTAATACGCTTAAGGCTTGATTACATCTAATTTCCGAAATTCATAACAAAATTACAATAACAGATGAGAAAAATGTATAACAAACTGTCATTGAGTGGTTGGAGACAATTGAACAAAACTCGAAATCAGGGCAACAAAATTCAAAAACCCATCTGGACATTAATGCCGGTTAAATTATCAATGATTTACGATTAATGCATTGAATCATTTGCAACCAGAAAAGTATCTCAAGGGACGACACGTCTGAATGAGTGCATGTTTTTCAATGTGATGAGGGATAGGATGAAATGTGAAACAAGTGGAAATATTCCCATCATTAATACTACAAGTTATATAATTTTTGATACTGACATATATAATAATGCTTGAATGGATGTGAAGGAGTTTTGTTATCAGTTTCCATAACTTTTATATATCTTTTGATGATTTTTTTAGGAGTAATTTTCGAGTATTCAAAAGAATGGACATTAGAATCACTATGAATAAGGTCTTTGATTCTAGTCTGTTGTTTTCAGACACTAACATATCATTACTTTGCAATTTTTTCAGCACACTTTACAAATCGACTTATATTTGATTCGCACACATGAAGAATATGTGAAATTCATTTATTAGTTAAAAAACAAAGTTATGAAAAATTATAATTTATAAATCAATCAATTCCAGCGAAATGTTGACCTTAATATTAATAATTTTTATTGCTTTCAATACTGTGTTAAATGAAATGCATGAAAACCCATCATTCATAGGTTGAACTCAAGATAAAATTATGATAAGAAATTTTGAAGCATTAGATTTGAGTAAATTTTTAATGAACTCGATTTTGATTCAATTTATTGTTTATTGTATTTTTTACTCATTCACTGCAAACTATTTATAAATACTACACATTTTGATATCTATTCAACTCATAATAATTTTCATTACTAATGAGCTGTGAATAAACATCTAAAGGTCTGAAAAGCAGTTAAAGGATTTATTGAATATTTTACTCAACATTTTATAAACTGATGAACATTTCGCTGGAATTGATTGAAATACAATGATTGAGATAATGTGTGAAATCAAAACATATAAAGATTAATTTTAGATAAATAAAGTTGGACAAATATCCTGCAAAAATGAGCATTTGATGCAAAAATAGTGTTAACTATGATTGGAAGTAAATATTGAAAACTGTCTATTCATTATGTCTACCATTTGGTATGGAGTATATGCAAAGTGTAAGCTATGGTGCATTGAATCCACAGTTACTCTGAGCCCCACTGCAGGCAATTGCATTGATAGCCATCGAAGCTTGACGTAGTCGTCAGTTCAATCTTAGGGACACATAGGCTAGCGTTGACTCGTATTCGGACATAAGGGCAGCACGTCTTCGCTTCCTCACTAAATTAATTCAAGTGTGAACAACTCACTAACAATAGCACATTATTAAGAAGCTCTCAGAAGGTTCACCTTAAAAGGAAGGAACCCCTACTGACACTCTATGGTCCCATTCTTAGGACAATCATTGATATGAATATATTGAATGGTGGAATCACACTAAACGAGTATCGCTTCAATGAACTCACTTCGAAGGACATCGTTTAAAATTGACGAAGAGTTAACAATTTAAAAGACTCTCCTATTTTAGTAAAATAAACTTTTGATTTGTTAGGAAGTAAAATACCAAACCATTCGCTTCTGAATGGATGTGCGGTACATAAAATGTTATTCAAAAAGTATGAAAGAAAAAATAGCGTAAGTAATATTGTACTAACTTTAGAACCTTAACTATCAGAACATACATGTCAGGCAAAGTTCTTGGTTTATAAAAAAAAAATCTTTATATTGATCAAAAAGTGCTGAGACGACTGAAATTACAATTAATTTGAATGCTAAGAAAACTTAAGTTAAAATTGTTTATATAAATCATTCCTGAATCAGGTAATCGTTTCTAAGTCAGACTGAAGTAATTCAGTAAAAAATAAGTCAACTATTCATGAGCTGCTCCCAAATTCTGCTAAACATATGTTATTAGAGTGAAAATAATAAAAAACTCACAGATATTGATTACTTGGAGACCATATATTTAATTCAAATGAATTTCTTAAATGATTGTTAATAATAAAGCGGCTGAAAATTGGAATGAAAAATAAGTCAATAGAGAATCAATTGGATTTTTCAGTCGATTCCCTCCTCAAAAGTATATATATATTGCCTCTAAATTCTAAGCGTCAAAACAAAATTTTTTAATCGGCATTTTAGAGGTAGGCGTTGTTTAGTCGTAATCTTTTACTGCCACTGAAAATAAGTAGTCATTGCTTAAAGAATTATCAGTGAATTCTCTCATCAGTAACTTTGCTATAACTTTCGAAAGTCAGTAACTCTTAGGCAAAAACAAGTGCCACTAAAAGCAAACACACCCCAAATCTCCAAACTTGGGCTAAAAGATTGGTTAAGATTAAGTAATAAGTATTAAAGAAAAATCTAAATATCGGCAATCAGTGACTGTTTTTTTCAACAAAAGCCACTTTTCCAGTTCTCAGCGTTTGTTACACAGCATCGATTCAGATAAGCACAGATGATCATTGGAGAGTAGGGACAGAGCAAAGTAGTGTTACATGAGAGTAGGCTCAACCCTAAGGCATCATTCAATCGATTTTCTTCTTTCTACTTCATTATAAGTTTTAAAATCATTTTTCAAGCGCTTTTATAAATACATCAGTTGTACGCATTCACCAGAAAATCATTCAGCTTTGGAGCGAATATGAAGAAAAATTCTATTGCCAAAAACCTATTTTACTTGAAAATATTATCTACAAAAATATTTAAATATTCATCAATTAAGATACAGTCTCTAGTGATTCATCAAAAATTTGTTTTTAAATTAAAAGCAGAAGATTTAATGAGAAAAATGCACTAAATTTACTTAATAATAATGGGAAAATAATTAATAAGAGTAAATTTTATCAAATTCAAAGTTTATTATAGCGCACGTTTCAGATAGTATTCCCGCCTCCCAAGAATTTTTTTTGATTGCCTTAATTAAGAATTCCTGAAGCAATTCTCTCTTGATTTTATTGAACATTTTTCAGATACATTTGGCATTTAAATCATGCAGAAAAACAGCGTCTTTCGTATTAGAATAAAAGAGAATATAAAATAATCCCTTAAGGGTAATATTGATGATAAATAAGATATTCAACTAATAGCATAACAGATACATTAAATATTAAGGGCAACAAAACATGTATTTCAGTAGAATTGATGCACAGAAAAAAAGTTTGAGAAATGTAACATTTGATGGAATTGGTATTTTTGCAAAGAGAAGGCATTATTCCTATTTCGAAATGAAAAACGAATGTTTTTATTGCGCAATATTATTTATATTTTCATAAATTTAATTTTTCTTCATAGCAGATACAGTCAATTCTCAAGAATTGAAACATTTAAAAGAAACAAATAAAAAATTATTACGTATTGTTTATGACACTTAAAAAAACATTACTGTTAGTTATACTGCAAATAAATTACAATTAAGACACGAATACTTTCTTAATAGTGGAATAATAATAAAATAACATTGATTTGATGTGATAGTAGGGATAGTGTATTGGAATGAGACTAACTTTGATGTTAAAATGCAAAACGAGAAAGTATTGGCTCTACGCTTGTTATCTTTTGACATTAACACAGAAAAAATAGAAGTAATACTAACAGAAGAACAACAAAGCGTATACAGAAGCGGGTCAGACATAGAATGGGAGAAATATGCATCGCATGCTATAACATCTGATACATAACACACAAGTGTAATATTAGAAGATATGAGTAGAATAGGAGCCGAAAATTGGCAAAAGGCAACATAATGGGGATGGTATAGTCACGATACACGACCAAAGAATGAGAAGCAGCATAACATACAGTATAACAAGACTATAGAAAACAAAGTCTGAGCTTTCATGACTTCAATTTTCAGCTATATTTCTACTTTTTTCTTCAGGTTCACATTATATGATGAAATATATGCGTTACAAACACTGTGAAATTACAAAGTGAGACCACTTTTGCAACCATTTAGTTAGTTGGCTGTAAAATAATGTCCGTTAACTTGATCTTCAACAAAGAAGTAGTTACTCAAACATTTTGTTAAACAATAGTTTAATGGCTTTTTGTTTTGAGCAATTTTCCAAAATTATTGTTATAAAAAACTCTTGCAAAAGAATTTCAAAAAAGTAATAACAGTTATAATTTGGGAAAGTTATATATTTTCTAAGAAAAAGTAGAAGATTTTTATTAAATAAAAGCCAACCATTAGTTTCGAAGCAGTAAAATAGATATCAAATTATTTAGAAAGAGAAGATCTGCCCAAAAATAACAGTTACGATAATAATAAGTCTATGAATTGCGGCGAAAGCATATCTGTGTTTAACATTATTATTCTAACTTTTGACTTGAAAACAAAAAATATGTGAATAGTTTGGTCGCTGAAGCACTTGTGCCACTCGACGCGTTGAAACAAGAAATCCGTGCAAATCATCATTAAATGATGAGCTCAACCACTTTTGACTGCCAAAAAATTGACTAAAAAAGCGGTGCTTTTGTGACATAAGATTGCAATAACAATAGAAACAAATATACAGCAATTCATACATCTGGCACATCACCTGCCATCAAATTGAACACTTATACCAAGTATAGTGTATATCATTACTGTGCTTTACTGTGATAACAATTTTCTGCTAAAGCTTTTCATAGCAATACAAGTATGAAAAGCTTTTTTTCTGCTGGTTTACCAGTGGTTTGCTTTCAATTGTGGCCCTAAATAGATATGCTTTCTTGGATACAAACAGGAATTGAATCATTTTGTTTCTAGAATTCGGATTCTTTTCGCTTTTTTATAACTGAAAATCAATGAAGAATACACATGAAAAAGGTGTATACTTTTGTTGCAATAGATGAATACAAAATTTAATATAACTTATTAGTTGACACCATAAATATTCCATATGAAAAGACTCATTAGTTTCAAATGAATGGGATTTTAATTATTTTTCAGTCTCTTATCTCACTAATGATACCATATATAAAGAGTGAATTTCAATATATTTTCAAAATACTTGATTTAAACTTGTTTTCAAATACTATCTGTTTATGGCATGCCTTTAAAAAAGTCAAAGTTTAATTTATACTTATCGTAAAGTGTACTAAAACGAAAAAAGTGGCCCTGAAAGCAATTAAAAGAAATTGTGCGCTATTTAATAAAGTCGTATCTATTAGTCTGACATTAATAGCTGGCATATATTCCCACATCTTATACTTCAAAATTAATAAAAACTCACCGGAAACATGTGAAGCACACGAGGCATAAGTTATAATTATGCATCCCTTTTATTTCTTTTTTATCATATATCAAGTCTAAGTTGGCTTTAATTAATGATTAGAATCGGTGGGTGTGATGACTAAGTTCTAAGTCGGAGATGAAAGCGAATGACTCGCAAATATTTGAATGTCAGAAATGACACGAGCCTTACTTTGCTGAGTGAGTACTCATGAGGAAACTTAAACATCGCAATAACAGGAGAGTAAACCAAATTCTATGGTCTACTTTAGATATGAAGACGGCTTTGAAAAGTAAAAGTAAAAAAGCTTTTAAACTTATTTTAAAAATAAGTCAAAATCTAAATTCAAGTCCTACTCTTTAAATTAAATTATTTGGGAGATAATGAGAAGGGCTTTTAATTTGTTCGATAAGAACCGGTAATGATTAATCAAATAGAATAAATGTTTGGTTTATCATTATTTATAGAGAATCGTTGGTATTAGGATTGGTCGAAAACTGCAAAGTCAGTATTGAGTCCAAACACTGACTATCGACTGCTCAGGGCATTAGTTTTATTGCTGAAAATGATGATTTCCCGTTGCGCTGCTCTAACTTTTAGCACAACTTTACTAACTTTACTCAACTTATGCATTACACGACTCTGAGACGCAAATTTTCGTTAAATTTTAGTCCAATCATTTCCATTAGGATAGCCTCCGGTCATCGCTTTGGTATGATTTTGTTTAAAATCCATCTGAGCGCAAATCCGCATATAATCAAAATTTTAAAACTTCTATTTCTTTGACACAATGATTTGACGACACGAAACTATCATATTATTTTTCCATATTTTTCATAAATTTTAGAGAAAAAGGAAAAGGGGAGAGAGAGAGAGAGATCGGTTTTAAACTAAGACCTATTATTGGCGTTTTGATGCATAAATGGCAGAGCACGAGACAATCTTAAATTATAATTTATAATAAAGAGTAATCTATAACAATTTTTTATGCTTTCACGACAGGAATATTACTCCAATAATGTTACGCTGCACTGATTTTTCCAATAAATTAAAATGTTTTCGAGGGAAACTCTTTAAGCTTGAGCTGGATTGACTCCAAGGCAGATATGGCATAATAAGGTTATATCAATGCAAAAATATATGCTGTGAATTCAATAAGTAACAGATGCGAACCGCTGTCTTGGTTTATAAACTTTATTTAAATATAGTGTAATTTCCAAAAGTCACACTTAAGTTTGGCTATAATTAATATCTCATCCATTTTTCAAGATCACAGTTTTTAAAATATTGCCGCAGAGAAATTTAGATGAGAAATTAGATTTTTGAAAAGCGTCTACCGGCAGAAAAAATCCATTATAAACAGATAATTTTTCAAAGGCAAAAGGCGTCTGTTTAGGGCTTAAGTGAGGTTTCAATTTATTCAAGGATTTTTAACCGCAAAGTAATTGTAATTGTTCAGTATCTTCAAAAATTAACCCATCGTTAAAGACTACCGAGATTTCGAATTTTCATTTTCTTGCCTTTATTGACAAAAACACATTTTTCAAAGTGCTATTTATTCGTGTATTTTGTGTTAAGATATGGATCTGTTATTCGTGAGTTTGTAAAGAATTCAAGTTAAAGTCAAAAAAGGTTTGAGTATTTCGGTTGAACTGAAAGGAGAAATTCATAGACATGCAAACTGTCATTCATTGACTGTCAATTAGTGATGTCTTGGTATGAGTTAACAATATTTGAAAGAATATTTTCTGACCCTCAGTTGAACTCAAGTTTTGAAAACTAACAATAGATTGTGATATCTTTACTTTGAAGAATATTTGAAAACATATTTCCATGCAATCAAGTATTTAACCATAACTTACACAAAAGTCAAACAAAATGCAAAAACTTGATCAACAAATGAGATGCCATATTGTGATTCTGCAAATTTTATATACCATCACAAATTACAGGAAAAGGACACTTTTGAAAATCTTTCAAACGTAAAACACTTTCGGTATGATTATTGAGCTTTTGCAATGCATGGGAATCGTATTCTAACGTAAAAACAGTAGTAAGAAAAAAAATGCTCTCTTTTATACATATGGACACGAAGAAAACGATAGCGTACTGTTTGAAAGGTAACAATAATATTCTCTAATATTCTTTTTACTCGAAGATCTCAATGACGTTTGTATTGCTTGACTGAATGTCACGGTTGGAGTTATCAGTCGTGGCAGAACTGACGAGACTAACGAGCGAATAATATAAAAAAAGTACTCAAAATCACAGCAAAAATAAGTATAAAAATAGTGGAAAACAATTCTACGCTTTGGAGAAACTATCAAAATAATAAAATTTTATGAACTTTCGAAAAATACTATTTTCTTCAGCTTTACTTCAGATTCAACCATAAAATCTTAAACTCATTTATTTTTGCAAATTTATAGAAAACATTTTGGATTATTTATTCTTCATTAGTCATACTTAGATAGTATTTGAATCAATTTATCTGATTTATTGAAGTCTATCAATCAGAAAATTACATTTTGATATCAATTCATTTTTCTAATGCTTTTTGCGATCTATTCTTGATTAAAAGCAAAACTAATTCAGTGCTTGGTATGAATTTCATTGAGTATTAATAGAGAAAAGACGAATGAAATATAAGGAAATAAAAAATCCCATCACAAAGTCGGTCATACTTTACAAATTGCAATAATTTGATTATTATTCTTCTGGTGTCCTTATATTATGGACAAAGGAATAGTATGTTAAACACATTATTATTTTATAAGCTAAGAGACGGATGACCGACATTGGACTGAAATACAGTCAAATTATGCAATGCTGTAGAAAAAGAGATAAGTGTCAGAGAAGAGAAACCTCAAACTACTTGCAACTAAATTGCACTAACATTGTAACCAACGTTTTACGCCTCAAGCATAATAAATAGCTCTGTTTTGAGGTAGAAATAAGCAAAATTTGCACCAAATATTTATTTGCTATTAATCATTAGTGATGGTCAGAAAGTTGGCCAAAATATGACCGATATATAAATCGAATTTGTTTGCAAATGCAGAAAAACATCGCGTGAACTCAAACACAATCATCTTTATTACTAGCCCTTCACTACTAACTATGTTTCAGTGCATTACACTTTTTATCGATCGTTATTACTTATTGGGGAAAATCTTTACCAGAAAAATCTAACATAACATACATTATGTTACCTAACAGTCAAACTGAAGTCTATACTTTGTGATAGCGTGCAGAGACTTTTGATGAAGAAAGTGAAATCTCAAGTTAGCGTGTTTTGATTCATTGATAAACAAACAACCCTAACATAATTTTTCATCTAATTGTAACGGTATTGTATGGCACATAAAAAACTTCAACTAGTGATAGAAATTAATATTGTAATAATAATATATATTAAACTCAACTAAGAATTTGATGAATCTTTCGGATTCAATATTGTATACTTGATTGTATTGTATTTTGTTTGTTAAGTGCATTGCACTCTATTATAAAATAAATACAGTATATTCTCCTTTAGATTTTGATTGAATGCATTGAAGTTTTTATGAATAAATTGTAATCAGTTATTATCTAAACATCATATATTATAAACATTTCTTGTATATTTTCATTGCTATTGAAAAGCGGTCTCTAAAATAAACTAATTAAAACTCAAATAAAAGGATATTTTATGTTCAGAAACACATGACACTTGAGAATTCTTCTGATTTCAGTTTTCAAGCAAAAGCTTCGCTGCAAACCATCGATTTGACTCGAGGTGTATCCTATAAATCTTTATTCTTCAACTAAAACATTATTTAAACTGATTTAATTCTGTCCAAAATATTGATTTTTCAAATTTGAATCATATATTAATTTTTAATTCGATACTTTTTACTAAATTAATTTTAAAGACACAAATAATTGATTTTAAAAACTCAGTGAATTCAATAGCTTTGGCTATAAAAAAGATATGATTTATTTGTATGTATATTTTGGAGATGACTTAAGGCATTCACTTTACAAGCATTCTATTCTGTCGGTTGAAGTAAAAAAGTGTTTATTACCATACTATTTGATCATTCAAATGAGTTGGAGACAAGATAAAGGATAAAAACTTAAGACAATAAAAATTAAAGCGTTGTTTTATTCACAATAATAAAAACAATATCTCATAATGCATAATAAACTCATTATCAAAATAACGAGAAATCGGAATTGTATTGTGAGGGAGAGAATAACACTTGATTTGAATTTGTGAATAATATTTTTTTTTAATGTTAAGCGCATTTAGTATTAAAATTGAGTTCTATTTCTAAAGAATGAGTCCTCCCTTAGATTTATATAAAATATGCATTTCTATACTCTTAACAATAGAGGGCTTATAAAATGCAAATCCTTGATAGAGAAATACCAGCAATGAGTAGAATAAGAGCAGAGTTGCCCAGAATATTGATCAGAGGAAACATTCATCGATACGTTTTCATCAAAGAGAAGTGACTGCAATATCAACTACAGTATGGTTTATATATTCTTAAGTCAGAATTAAATACTAATTTGTTCTTAAATGCAGTAATGAATAAATTTTGATTTTAGGGCGGATTTCTATTTCAAATTTAGTGAGAGATACACCCAAAAGAATGATCATTTTTTCATCTTATTAAATGACATTTTAGTCGAACAATTTTGTAAAGAATGAGTTATTGACTGCCGCTGAAGATAATTAACACTTTTAATCGAAGTAAAACCTAATCAAACTTTTTTAAACAATGCTCAAAATTACAAATGTATATGTAATCATAGCTCAACTCCTAATTAAGTCGTATAATGAATGAAAGTAATGATTGCGTTTTATGCATATATTTATTTAAGAGCGCATACATTTTATTAAAAACTATCTCAAATAGCATTCAAATCAATTAATTGCTTACCATTTCCATTTCCATTATAATATCTCTGTGTGTCAATTGTTGGTAATAATAATGATAATAGTAATACGTGTAACGAAATATGGCACAAATCTAATGGTGTTAATAATAATAATACTTTTTCTTTTGATTTTCTCATGTCTTATTCAAAACATTTTCATTAGTTCGCGAAAGTGTAGGCATTTATGTGAAAAGAAATAAAGGCACACATCATATATACTAAAAATAGTTTTAAAGAGTTTTACAACCATTTCAGTCAATTGTCATTCCGACTATAATTACATTATCAGTTAGGTTATAATTTTCACACATTTATCAATTTATAATACAAGTTAATTTAATCTATTATCAAAAACAGTTGCTTTTGTTCTAATGTTCAAAATGAAACTTTGCTTTCAGTTGAAAATTTTCTATATTATATTACGGTTGAAGTTCGAAATGAGTCGAATTTTCCCACAGTTTCACATAATCAAAAACTTTGTATTTTTAAATATAGAACGAAGAAGAGTTGTATCGCATTACGAACTAATTTAATATCAAATTACACAAAAATCAGTATAAAAATGCGATTATTTTATATAACACACCATATCAAAAATGCAAAAATTGTTCAAAAATTGTGTTCTTTAAGAATTTCGAATTTTCTCAAAAGTATCACTACTTTTAAGACATCGGAAGAAAGTTTTAAGAACTGTCAAGTTTTTTTGACTGAAGAAAATACGGAAGAAAAAGAATAATTTAATTAATGAAAAAAGTTTTAGAATAATTGAATAATTTGTTTTCATACTTACATTTATTTCGTGGAATAAAGAACAAAATTGTCTTCAAAGACTTGGTTTCTAAGCGCAGAAATAAAAGAAAATTTGTGACAACAAAAATCGATCCAAAAATCAATAGTAAAACCTCTATTTTTAGTTTAGAAATAAAGTGATGCCAAAAAAGAAAGTGTTGATAAATTCCTTCAAACTTCAAATAACAAATAATGAATAGGACTGTGAATTGACAAAACTATTCGTCAGTTAATATAAATTTATTTATTATTCAAATTATTTCTGACGAGGAATAAATCTTTCGCAGATTTAATTAATAAGTAGAACATATATTGCAATGTAAGCAATGTTATAGTTAAGAAGCATCACAAACGCCGGCCTACAGCCAACTGAATACCGCATTGGAGAGATTCACTGTCATGAATGTTAAGGCATGCTCTCTATGTTAACATTCAAATACACATTTGCTACTGGAGTTTTGCCTTTTTTGTGGATACATATTTGATTGAACTGCTCTAACTGTAACCTTATTACACATGCAGTTAACACGTTCTTTCTCTCATGTTCACAGATTGTATGAAGTATTAACAAATAGCCTGAACTAGTTGTACGCTGAAGTTGATGTCGATCGCAAGGCTGTGCGTTACGATTGTTGTTCTATCTGTTGGTGCAGTTTTAAAGTTTAATTCATAGATTTGAACACCTTTTAAGCATTGAAACAAGTGAGTTTTACTTATATTGATATTAGTTTTAAGCATTAGACCAATGGATTAATATAATACTCTGTACAAACATTCATTTGAGATTCAAATTTTATTATATTATTCAAGCTATTATACATAACTATCGGTCTGCAAAAGTATTTAGTCTATAGAAACTGCCAGAATTATGAACTGATTCAGGCTGACTGAGGATCTGATTCAGACAAATGATTTTATTGTTGATCATTTGTCTTCATATTTCGATACGTATTGAAATCAAATTTCTTTCAGAACAAAAATCATAGTTTTTCTTCATTTTCAAAGTGAACACTTTTTATGAAAGATTTCTTTACTTTATATTTGAATACGATTTCAACAATTTATTTGTTGAAGTTTTGCAAGAATTTTGCTCACGTGAAAATCTATTATTTGTAGTAAAGAATTTCATGTAATTTCATTTAATACAATACATCACTTATTGATTGAACGATTGCAGAGTAACTTATTATAAAAGAAATGTTTATAACTTTTAGTTATAAAGAATGAAATGATTGTTAAAAAATGTAATGTTCTTCTATCCGATTCCATCCGTTGAGTTTTTATTTTTCATACTATTCTTAGCATTACATAATTATAATCGTTGACAGACGTACAGGAATCGAGCTCTGAGTACAGACTCAAGCAAAGGGTTATTTCTTGAAAAGCATATATCCAGGAAAATAGTTTTCCAGAATTTCATATAGAATTGACAAAAATATATTTGAATGGATCAAATGAAATATAGAATCTATGAATTCAATATTCTGTACACGATTATATGTTATGATTTAGACCTTAATTTTATTTCTATTTCGTATTATAAAGCTTTTGTTAATAAAATTTAGTATCATTCTCAATAGCTTTAGGTTTTAACTATTGTTATTCAGTTTTTAATGTATTTTAATTGTTAAAAACGTTTATACAGGATTTCAGCTTAAGTTGAGTGCAATACGTGTTTGAGAGCAATACGTGTTTGAGTGCAATACGTGTTTGAGTACCAATAAATTTGAATTCAAATTTTTACAAATTAATTCTTAATTTTCGCAAACCTAAAGGCTTTACATTTGAATGTTCTGTTTTAATGTGCAGAATTCTATTATTTGTATTGATTTCGATTTTTTTTCGCAAATAATTACCTATTAATTAGAGTTTTAAAATCAAATTCAAAATATAAAATTATTAATAAACTTTCACTTTTCAAAAAACAAATATCAATTACAATCTTTTAAAATTTTTATCCAGTAGAGTACAGGAATATTGAAAGAAATATTGAAAAGTCAAGGAATCACTGAAAAACACCTTTCAAAGCTAATACATACTATGGAAATGTTTTAAGCATTGCTGACTCTGTTCAAGTTTGTAGTGAAACCTAACGACAGAATCGGATGTAAGAGCTCTGCATTTTATTCTTGCGATGCATAATTTCATTAATTTTATATTAAAATTAAAAGTAATTTTGACTCTATTTCACTGAATTTTCTTAGATATTTAAAATCAAATTTAAGTCTTATTAAACAGAAATAATAATAATCTATGAAAAAAATTCTAGTGCTTGTTTCGCAATTCAAGACAATGAGGAAAATGTTTTTTTTAATTATTGAAAGCACTAGTTTTACCTTAACTGCGAATTAGAGTCAACCATATTCAATTTCTCAGCTTTTCGGTTTATTATTTTAAAAATTAATCCGAAAACACTTTTCACCTCAAATATTAACATCTAGTATCAAAAGAATATAATTTGACTCTAATAAGCAATTATTGAGGTGAAACGCATTCATCAATAGAAAACTTTTTACTTCGTATTCGGATTTGTGAGAAACTACTTCGGTGGGAAACTGTATAGAAAAGCCATTTATAGATTTAATGATATAACTTGTAGACAAATTCGTCAGTTTAATCAGAAGTAAGAAAACTATATCATTTAATTGCATATAACTTGCACTTATTCTATTGTTGAGATATCAAATGTTAGTTTTGATTTTTAGAATTATCAATAGACCAAAAGTATTATTTTTTTGATCTATCAATTAGAAAATCTTAGATATGATTCATATTTCTGTGATATTTGAAATTTTGATCATTTTTATGGCTTCATTTATTAAAATTTTAGCACAAGATAAAAATAAATTATATTTTGACAACAATTCTTTAGTTAATGCATCGAATATTTGTGGTATAAGTGATATACAATGCCTTCAGTATAATCATGATTATAATTTTGACAAGCAATTAGTTAATGAAGAAGAAGAAGAAGCAAAGACTGGAGAATATCCATGGATTGTATCCGTTATAATAAAAAATAATGGACTAATTTTTATTTGTGGCG